>JAVQJD010076538.1:0-26964 GCA_036023655.1 Nannoperca australis
CCCCCCCCCCCCCCCCCCCCCCCCCCCCACAGCTGGACAGAGGATAGCCTTATAAAGTTGATGTGGCAAGCAAACAGTTGTTAATCAATGGGTTTGTCAGAGCCTTTTCGCTAACAACAGCTGCTTGTTTCTGCTAGAAACAAAGTTCAAGAGGGCGGTGAACTAAAACAGTTATGTTGAAGGCCACAAAACCAAAACAATTTGCTAAAAGACACTCAAATAATAAGCGGCCCCCTTCACATTAGATGTAGCCATTTTACTTATACTGAAATACAGAATAGTGCAGCTTTAGGGATTTGAGTACTTCACTACTGGCGACTGTGTTTTTACTTAAGTAACCTTTTTGGCAGAAGTTGTGTGTTTGACCGCAGTTGAATTTACATCCATTAAGTGAAAATGATATTCTCAATGCTTTATAAGGACTGGAAACACACAACTGTGAATCCATTTGCAATAAAGGGTCACTCAGCAAGGAAGAAAAGAACAATTTGGTCTATTTCATGGCTTCTAGTTGTCCCACTTATCACCATTGTGAACCCTTTCCTGTTGGGTCATTAGAAGTTGTAAAGATCATCGCCAAAAATGTTCTCCTTAAACATACCTTGTAATCCACTATTTACTTTTACTGAGGACACTGAAGTATTGTATCCACTACTGAGTCATTTATTATTAAACAAATGTCAGAAAAAAAAGAGAAACCAGCTGAACACTTGTACCAGACACTCACTGGTACAAAGGTGCAGATAGAAATTTCAATGAATAATATGCAAATGGGAGTTCTTCTCCTCGGACCAGCTGAAACCGCAGAGTGCTGCTGTTACTGCATTTTCACAGAATCATCCATATGAATTTCTGCCCTCTGTTCTCCTGCTCGGAGGCTCCAGAGTCCTCGCAGCATCTGAGAAACATCAGTCTGCAGCGTTTCCCGGCAGAGACCTTATCTGTGAGAGGTGTTTGTGTAATGGCGTTTTCCAGCCTGGTCCTGCAGGTCACACTGTCTGGAGCAAAAAGAGAAAAACAAGTGAGAAAGAGACAGAGAGAGAGAGAGAGGACAGGGGGACAAAGGAAACAGAATTATGAATTGTAGGTTATTGGCCTTATCATGCGTACATGCTGGCTTTTCTGTACGATGTGTTACTGAAGAGTAGACCTAACTGACGGCAGGAATCCACTAAATATTTCAAAAGAAATGGAGCCACATCAGTTTTTATTTTTTATTTTGTTGTTGCTTTGTTGTCTAGAGGTAGAACTGTGCATCCATTCAGATCTCAGCAGCTCTAATTTTTCTTTTCTCTCCGAGTGCACATCCCACACACATACACCCACACCCACACACGCACTCGTGAAATGTACCATTTTTCAGAATACTTCCCACATCTCTCCACCTACAATCCCTTCCACACAGAGATAGCAGCACATGTATAATTGCAGTGTGCAACAGTGCGCACCTTAGAGGAAATAATTACCACCATAAAAAGAGCAATTACTAACCTGGCAGAGTTGCAGTGGATTTTAATGCTTCTGCCAGTAACGTCTGCTCACATAACGCTCTTTGTTTGTTTGACTAATGGTTTCTTTTGAAGGATAAACAAACCACATTTACCGATACTAAAATGCTGTCTGTTTTGCACACACATTTAGACGTAAAACACTGCTTGCAGGTTCTGTGACAATCAGAGTGAGCAGTGAACGCTGGATAAAGAAACAGGGCTGAAGGTTAATATGAGTTTGATTCATGTAACCAAAGAATTGACTGTTGAGAAAGGTCTGCTTCAATTCAATACTTAATATCCAGTTTTGATTAGCTCATGTGTCATTTCGATCCTTTTCATCTGTTACGAATAAATGCTTTCCAAACCGGCCATCAGAGTGAGACACTTATTCTGTTTCTTCTTAAACATCGTTATGAGAGGATCACTAAAATGATAAGAAGGCCAGAGCGAGTGGCTTTGTG
This sequence comes from Nannoperca australis, assembly GCA_036023655.1. NCBI lineage: Eukaryota > Metazoa > Chordata > Actinopteri > Centrarchiformes > Percichthyidae > Nannoperca > Nannoperca australis. Next base: position 1,955 of record JAVQJD010076538.1, read on the forward strand.
ATTCGCATTACAATCCCTCAGCTATGTGTGCGGAAAATGAAAAGATGCATTAAGACAGAAAAAAAAGAAGAAAATAGCTGCAGCAATCTTTTTTTACTACTTCCGGCAAATCACTCTGTTAGAGAATTAATCACAATCTGTTCCCTGCCTGCTTCAGAGAATATGGCCATCTATCAAAGCCTCCGCTCGTCCCGACTAGACCATAGGATTCACTAGTCATCTCACTATTATTGTCTCTGGGCTTTAATGGCCTGATAGATTTTACAAGACAGCTACTGGGGATTATCATTTGGCATCATATCCTGCGTGTAATTACACAGCATTGAGTAATGCTAACATAGCCGAAGTAAGTATTGAAGGATTGAGCAACAATTCTTCAGTCATCAGCGGTAATCAGTTAAAGACAACAGCATGAGATCAATGAGCCTCACCTAAGGCACGAACTAAGCTAAAAACAGCTGGACATTTTGAAACTGGGTGCCACTTTATTATTCGATATCCTTAATAAAGAGTGTTTAATTAGTAAATAAAGGTTTCATTAATGTTCTGTAAATCAAATGATGAAATAAAAGAAATGGTTGAATTCCTTTGAGGACTGAGTTTATTAGAGATACAGTGAACAACATGAAACAACAGCAAACAGCCAAATCTTAAACACCTGAAACAATTACCACTGACAAAAAAATATATATAAATGACAGAAAAATATATGTCAAAATTATCAGTTTAAAAATGTAAATAGACATATTATTTACAAAAGATTAGATGGGCAATGCAAAATAAGCAACTTCTTTTCTCATTTTAAAGTATACAGTGGGTACGGAAAGTATTCAGACCCCTTTACATTTTTCACTCTTTGTTTTATTGCAGCCATTTGCTAAAATCAAAAAAGTTCCTTTTATTCCTCATTAATGTTCACTCAGCACCCCATCTTGACCGAAAAAAAACAGAAATGTAGAAATGTTTGCAAATTTATTAAAAAAGAAAAACTGAAATATCACATGGTCATAAGTATTCACTGTAGGAGAGGCAGTTCCAACGACTGCTTGTGACAGAAACGTATATCCTTTATTAATGACTCAATAGCAGTGATCACTTTACTCCTGATTACAGTAGTGATACTAAATACAAAGAGCGCTAAAGAGCGGCCTTACAGAGCCGCAAGCACAGATGTAGACCAACAACGTGTCATTAGGTAATAAAACCGACTGCTGTTAAAAAAAAGTTCCCTGTTTATGTTTTTAAGCAAGTCTTAATTTGGGCAGGAGGCCAGGCTTTAAATACTACAAGAGCACACTCATGATCACGTTCCCACGATTCAGCACGCTAACAGATTGCTCACTGGGTTAGGGAGCGATCAGCATCACTCCTGCTAGCGGTTTAAGTAACACAATCTGGTGTCTAATTTCAAACAGCTGTCTGCTCCGCCACAGGACAGGAGTGGAGGCGGAGGGCCAGAAACACCTTGATGATTCATGGCCTGCGAAATGAAGATGAATATTTTATGTAAACTGGCATTAAGAGGTTTCAACACAGTCATCCAGATCAAACACAACAGCCTGGCAACCCAGTTCTCCGCTGTCTGTCTGCGAGGCTGCCGGCTGTAACACGGTCAATTATATGGTGGGTTGGTGTAGAGTTGCGGTTTTAATATGCATGAGGAGTATTTGCTCTTACTGGAAATTAATGACACAAGCTAACTGATACCTGTATTTTAATCAGTAATGGCTGGATTCATTTATAGATGCTCTTTTTTATGTTTCATTTTATTTTGAACACATTTATGTCCTCCCTTCAGAGTAGTAAAATATTTCACCTAACTGCCTGAAATGTTTTCAGTTTATTTCACAAATAAGAAATTGGATTTATATTTTTGTCTTGATTTAATATCCATTATCCTGTTAACTAATGCATGTGTTTACAGATGCATGCGTTTCAGCGTAGATACGTGCCACCCCACAGCATGTGTATGCCTCCATGTCTGCTTCCTCCCTAACTAGGTTTGCAGGGGTAAATTGAGTGTGTGACTGCGTATAATTCACTCTCAGAACAGCCCCATTTCCCTCTGCCCGCCTGCTTGGTCACAATGATTCAATGCACCAGTAGCAGCACAAAATCCATACCAATAAATTTCACCTCCAAGGGGTTGCATGTCCCGTCAGCCGGGGATGCCCCTGCAAGAGACCAAACCATAGTTGGTTAGCCACAAGAAGCAGCCTACAATTGCCCCTCGGTGCTGATCTCATGGTGCTTTTACCCTTTTTCATTATGATTTTTGATTACTTAACCCAGGACTGTGCTTTCAGAACGCATCATCCACCACTGTCATCAATGTGTTTATAATATGTTGTTAAATCAAGGCAGACCCACAGGGCTGACTGCGTTGGTCATCTCATTTGGTCTGTAATGGCCGAACGCTGTCTCCATGATTGATTCTGCTTATTTGACGTGCATCTCCACGAGGGTCACAGGCCAGGCTTAGATCAGCCACAGCAGTCAGACTTCAATACTCTGAAGTGATGCATGCACCATTTCTACAAGCAACAATCTGGATTTTATACATAACAGTCTCTTCACACACCATTAACCTGCCCAGGGTCTTCATGTCATTATCGATTCTCAAAGGCTACATGGGCTGTAAACATTCCTGATGCCCTTCAGAGATATCACTCCTAATAATCCTGGGACACTCAAACGTGCAAGAAGAAAAGGCTTCACTATGCAGAGGTACACTCCACTCCACTCTCTAATCACTAATGCCATCTTATTGTGTTCATTCATGTGTGTGTGTGTTTGTGTGGGTGTTGCATGCAAAATGGTGTTTTGTTGACAAAAACTCTCTGCTGAAACACAGCCACATAGCAGCTTTCACACTGAAGAGCCACTGAGGGAAACAAAGGCAGCCAAAGTGAGAGCTGAGTGGTTTAACAATCTGTCTCAACGGTTTGGCCATTTTTCAGACAGGAGCCACCAGCACTCCCTCATCACTCGGCTGAGATCCCTCAGAGCCCTTATTAATATTCACAGACAAGATTATAGTTTAGCAAAACATTATCACTGCTGATTAACTGGGGATTGCAGCGAGGGCCAGATTTTCCCTGGCATTTCGATTCATGTTTTGATTTTGCAAGCATGTTGAACTCTGGATACGGTGCTTCACCAAGGCGCTAATTAATGGTAATGAGTCTAAATGCGCACAGTGAGATAACAGCAGTGTCCCATTGTTGATACTCCCCCCCAGTGCGCCTGTCCGGATCAGTGTACTGTAACTCACCTCTCCAGTTATAGGCGGCGCTAGGATTGGGCTACAGCCTCACCAAGAATTACACTGGCCACACCGTATACCCATCATGACATTACCAGATGTTTACTAGTTTTATTAACTTTCTGAGGACAGTCGTGTTTCACTGATTACCATCTTCTACAGTACAAGTAGACAAGCTGGGATGGTGACCTAAAAAACTTCCCACCCGAAGCCTGTCTCCATCGCTCACGTGACCCTGGCCTTGCAGGTCATAGTGGTCTGTCAAGAGTCTCCCGGAAGGGCCAAAAAGTTATTTCCTACAACAAATTCAGCAAAGAAGCTTAATTTAGAGCTGGTTTGGGCAGGACTCACTAAAGATTCAACATTTTATTGGCATTTTGTGTGTTTACTGTCCATTCGTTTATTGAGATCTGTGCAGTTTCTCTGTTATTCTGTTAATAATTTTTTGTTTTCCAAGTTTTCTAAAGTTGACTGTTTCTGCCTCTGCCTGCTGTCTGTCTGTCTTCTGTCTGCACTTAAGAAATTAAACCCCTGACTAGCCCCACCAAGAAAAAACATCTAATACAGGAGGCCACCAGTACAGGTCCCTGAATTGTGTTAGCCTTGTAAACTTGACTGCATCATGACCTCAAACCTCATGAACGGCTGTTGCTTTAGGCACGTCGTTACCGTTGGAGAAATCTGAAAATACAGCGGGTTGCTGTCCAGCTCAGGAAGTGATATACTTGATAGATACCCACGCATTACATGCTATCACTTGGTCACTAATGGACCAATAAACAGGATGATGTAAAGAGATGGAAGACGATCGAGTAAATGTCTCTTTTCTCTCTCTCCTGCGAAAGTGGTTGACTGTGTTATCACGGCTCGCTTCAAATCCATATTCCTATCATGGATAATATGCCTTACGTCTGCCATTAAAGTATCCGGTGCAATGACCCACCTAATAGTTAATGTGTATCTTAAGCTGTAGTTAATATCTCCATATAACATCAGCAGTAGCCTTATTAAATAAAACTATTAATGCTTGAAAGTGTATGAGAATGGATGACTGTCTTAGTATTAATACTAAGGTCCACTTGTCATGTATTGATTCATGGTAAAACAAATATTCAATGAGGTTTGACCACGCTGAGGTGTGTGTCTTTATGTTTGTGTATTGTTGTGCAAGTGTGTGAGTGATACAGCAAATTGTCCATTTGCAGTATATCCGATGGGCACAGGGATGTCATTAGTCACAGCGTGCTCGTTCTCATTAAATGGCCCAGTCGCCATGGCAGCCCCACAAAGGCCAGCCCCCACCCCCCGCGTGCGGAGAGTGACAGGCCAATTAGAGCAGGGCGCTGTGACATGCAGTCTGCTGTGATTACAGCTCTGAGGAGAGAGGAGCCAGGCATGGGACACCATACACCGGCAAGGTCCCAACAAGATCTATCTCTGAACCAACACGACGAGCCGGGGCCCTGGAGGTCATGTCTGCTCCCAGAGCGCAACATCCCCATCCCTCCATTACATGTGGCATCTGCCATCGAGAGCAGTTAGCTGCCATACCAATGGAGAGAGACGGATAAACTACACCACCCAGAGGGCATTGGACACACATCCGACGCCAACAGGTTGGTCGTCCTGCGTTCATCACCTGTCACACAGCACACATGCTGCTTCGCTGTAATCCTCTCAAGTCTGCATCTTTTGGGGAAAGCATGTGATAATTCTGTGAAATACAAGTCATGGAGTCGCAGCAGGCGAGTGAAGAACATACTCTAATCTTGGCAATGATGACATCGAGCCTGTCAGTTTTTCTCTATGATGCATTCAAGGTGTAGCACACACAATGAAGCTGAGACACACAAGTCAATAGATCCTTAACTGATATAAAAACTATAAAAACATGGGGAATAGCTTGTAAATAGACATCTTTCACTTTCAATATACTATAATATAATAGATTATCTGTGAGAAAAAATATCTTGTGGTTCACTTACAAGTTTGTTGCTAACTTTCATGTGACCGGAGTACAGAACTTCAGTCACATGAAAACAGGTGGACTGGAAAGGTGTCAAAGTCATTTTCAAGGACTCAGTGGACGGTGTCTTAAAAAAAGACATCGTCTTTGAATATTAATCTTCAAACTGAACTTAAAAACATTTTAAATGAGCAAAGTGGTTCATCATTTTCAACTCTAGAAACATCAAGGAGGCCATTCACAAAGCCCATATTAACATTATTTTAACATTAACAGGGAAGACTGTCAGCATCAGTTGGACACAAGTAACACATGTTTATGTTGAAGTGAATGAGCCCTGACAAGAAGGGGGAACTGTTGTTATAGATCCAGATAGATGGATGGATGGATGGATCAACAAAACACCAGACTTTGCCACGGATCGAGATCACTGTTTGTTTCCTGTTTCCTACCAACTGTCAACGTTGGTTTCTTTTCACCAAGACTACCTCTTTTCCCTTATCAAGTCATTTAAAAGTAACTAAACCTAAACCACAATGGCATCAGATCAGAAAACACTACTATTTGGGCTTGTTGGATAGGCTGTTACCATCTCCTGGTACTTGGGTCATACAATGACACCTGTCTAAAGAAGGCCAAGAGATTTGTTCAAAAGCTCCAGAAAAAGCTAACCGGTGACCCTTGAGTTTAGAATATTTTATCACCCCTATGCGTTTTCAAGATGAAGGAATCACAGAACAGAATCACTCTATACTAGAAATATATGCAGGGATACACGTATGTTCATGTATATGTAGAGAGAAAATGGCAGCGTTTAGCGGCTGTAGGCCATGTCTGCAGCAAGTAGAAGAGTTAAATGCCACTTAAAGCTTTTTTCTGTGAGCCACAATAGAGAAAATAGAAAAAAGGGAGAAGAAAAGAACACTCTGTCTGGGCAGATCGAGCCATTGGCCTCTCTCACTGCATATCTTTTGTGTGTCTGAGAGAATGGTTCACTGGCTTTTGACAATAAAAACCATGGGGGAAAAACACATCATTTTCTTCAGGCAATGCTGTCTTTCATTGCTAGCTGCTATAGCCTCACAGAAAGCTGGAACTACTACGACCACTATCTGCTCGTACATAAACATACTGATTTCTTTTCTTCTTCTTTCATCCCGAGGAGGCGGAGATTACATGGTATAACAGAAAGGCTGCGGCAGAGTAATGGTTTAATTGCTGGCAAGGAGAAAAAGAAATCAAAGGCGGTAATTTTGTTATACGATATTTATCTTTTTGTCAAATACAATTACACCCAAACACAAGGCTATAACTACCACTAAAGATACAGAGTCACACCTTCAATTTTTCTGTTCAAATGTCCACTTCAGTTTTTCACACAAACATGGAAATATATCTAATCAGATATGAGATTAATTGATATTTTCTCACATTTTAGCATAATGTAAAGCCATTTGTCTTATATAGCTGCTGAAATCAACAAGAAAAACAACAAGAAAAACAACATTAAACTCCAACATGAACTCCAACTCGCCATCTCACCTCTGACCTTGCATTTTGCCTCTTGACCTCAGCACATTTGATAACCTAGATACATCCCTGCCCAAACATTAGGGTGCTACACATGTTTGCCCTGACTCCTGACACATGCACTCACACACACACACATACACACACACACACACACACACACACACACACACACACACTCACATATGTGAAAAAATGCAAAAAATACAGACAGGAGTGCTGCAAAAATATCTGGGCCCTGGGCATAAGCAGTCTCAGTGGGCCCCCTTCCTTTGTGAAAACATCCATTCTCACACATGTATAAATAACTGAATCAACAACTAACTAATAAACTACACATAATAAACAAAAATAACCAAACACATGCATATGTAGTGATTATTAAGATTATTTGCTGAAGGACTGTTTACACCATATATAAGTAAATATTTAAAAAAATATGATACTGTATGAGCTTTATTCTGCACAATCCAAAGCCTTAGTATTCTCTACTTGGCCAAAAGTATGCAGACACCTGAATATTACGCCTGAATGTGATTGTTAAAACTCCTTCCAAAAACCATGGTTTTACTATGCTACTATAACATCTTCCACTCTTCCGGCAAAGACTTTCTATATAACTTTGGAACCTGGCTGCAGCAATTTTGCACATATACAGTGAAAGAGGCGTCAGTGATGCCAACACCAAACTCAGGAAACTATTTATTTATGGAAGGCTTGTACCTTCCCCCAAACTGCTGTCACAAAGCTATAAGTACATTAGTGTCTAAAATATGATTGAATGCTGTAAAATGAATACGTCCCATACTTAAATAATAATAAATAATTGGTGAAACTATGATCAACAGCCCAAGACCAGAAGTATACATTAGTATATGGACAGGGGTGTCCACATATTTGTGGCCATATAGTTTGTTTCTACATACTGTACAAATAGTTTTAGATTTACTTGGAGAGAGAGCATAACAGATTTATTTTTAAATTTTACTTTCTGGCAGCTGTAAAGAACAAAGTTACAGTATTTCATAATAAAACACAACTGAATATGCTGACTAAGGGCACCCATGTCAGGGTCTATGCCTGTTGGCAGACAATAACACTGATATACACTCTCATCCACCAATCCGACCGCCACACCCTTATTTTCTGCCTTGCTACATAAAGGGCTCACTACGTCCTGCACTGCAAATGTGCACTGGACATAAATTGTGAGGTGCAGAATCATCCAATATAAACATAATTCATACTGTGTGTTAGCTCCACTATTCCCCAACTACAACACCCTTGCATGGGGAGAAACAGGCACACCTGCAGTGTGTATGAAGGCTTTAGTTATCCAATATTTTGCAAGACATCATCCATTATGTTTGGCACCTTACTGCATGATTGCTATAAAGCTCGCTCTTTTATCTGTTTCTTTCTGTCTCTTGGTGTTTCTCCCAGAGGACAGAAAACTGACTGAAATTTAAGATGACAGGGCAAGGTGAGCGAGGAGAGAAGAGGCTCTAAGTGACTTAAGAGTAAGAAAAAAAAAAAAAGAGAGAGTAGCACAACCCCGGAGTGAGAGTTGTAAGAAATGTCTTTGAGAGGCAATAAAGTGAGGGAGTCTGGCTCTTTGAAAATGAAGGGAAAAGTGTAAAGGGAGAGAGTGAAAGAGACTAAAAGGAGAAGAAGAACAGAAAGAGACAAAGAGAAAGAGAGAGGACAGTGTTTGAAGGGTTAAGGGCGAAGTTGGAGTCTGTGTGACAGTATCAAAGCCACAGGAGCAGCAGAGAAAAGCTGTTAACGGGAGCTCACCGTGCCTTAATCGATTGTGAACTGTGCTACAGAGCACAGCCAATCACAAGAGCTCCTGGAGACTTCTCTGGGTTAGAGCACTTACACGCTGTCTGCCGCCCGATCACAGAGACGACACAGGGAGAGGAGAGTGAAAGAGACAGAAAGAGAAAGAGGGGGAAAAAAACAAAGAGATGAGGAGGGACTGTGGTGTTAGTCAGGGAGAGGAAAAAGTGGGACTTCAAGATTATGGTTTCACTTTTTCATCTTGGTGACCTTGAATGCCCTTGTTAGGGGATGTATGTTGGAGTGAATATGCAGCAAGGATCCTTTCTTTTGCTCCATTTGTCTGTCTTGTGTATCTCTGCCTTCAGCTGTCTTTCCTTAACATCACATGGGCCTTTATCTAAATGAAAAATATGTTGTATGCTTGACCTTTAAAGACATGTCACATGGCATCACAGAGGGATTTGAACATTGTGAGAGCACATGACATTTTGTGTCTTGGACAAATTTTGGACAAAAAAACAAAAACAAAAAACTTCTGGAAAATGTTGCTCTTGCAGAAAATATATATTTTCAAAAACCTGCAGATACGTACAATGAAACTGTAAATAGATGCAGAAAAGCAGCTTATATGATCAAGTTCTGTCATCTTCATTTATGTGTTTGATCTAGCTATTCTGGGTTTTGACATTGTAACTGCCTCATTAGTTGGAACAACTCACAAAACATCCACTAAACTCAACAATTCACAGGCTGATGTCGCTCGAGACAGAATTAACTGACTAAACCAATAACGTCTCTTTGTGACGACCCCGGGACTAATTTTTATACAGCTGTATGTCTTCAGTCTAATTAACTTTTGCTTGCTGTAATTGGAAATTTGTAAATGAGTGTTGTAACAGCTAAAAGATGACTCAGTAAATTGGCCCTTTTTGTTTATTTTGGGTGTGTTACAGTGATATTCATACTGCAGTGTGCTGTCTGATGCCCTGTCTGTGAACCAAAACAGTGATTAAAAATCTAGCAAAATCTTTTTTTTGAAAACCATGAGTTTGCACAAATGATTGTGGAGTCTTTAATTCAGTATGTTGTCATTTTCTCTAAGATGTTTTTCTGTGAAGCACAATAGAATAATCTACGGGGTTAATAAATGAATAGCAAGTAAATATACCTCTGAATCATCGGATCAAAATGAATTAATTAATGCTGAGTTTAGAAGCACTAAAAATACTTTCACCTGCAGACATTTCACAGGAAGTAAAAAAATTCAGAGAATAAATTGGGTCCAATCGACTGTATCTATCCAATCTATTTAATACCGTTTCTAAAGCCAACGTTGCCTCTATGGAAAGAACTCAAATTAAAAAGAAATGGCCTCTTCTCTTTGTTCTTGTTACAAGCATAACCACTGTTTTTGATTTGCTTGATAGAGTGAAAAAGAGTAGAATCATTATTTATTTAATACCCTTATCAGAACGGTGATGTTTTCAGGGCAGTGTTTTTGGACCAGAAGACGAATGTGACCGTACCTATACTTATATAGAAGTGTATTGAACACACATCTAGCAGAGACATATCCACTTCAAACCTACCTACTGTGATCACCTCTCTCTGCCACAGTGAATGAAACAACGTAAACACAGCAATTGAATGGCAGAAGTCTCCTGTTCAGAAATGTGATAAGGCACACTACGACTTGATCATGAACAATACAGATGGCTAGTGTTGTGGTAGTTCTATCAATGGGTGACGGTGAACAAGTATAGATCCAGCCTTAAAATCAGTATGTATTGGCCTATGCTGCTTCTATTTTCACCATTCTTTCATAAAAGTAGTCTCTTTTAAATCCAGCTATTTTACAACAATACATATTCCTTTTAAGGCAAAAGAATTTCTGACCCTCCTATTCCCTGTTGAAAATATCCAGTGCATTAAGATTACTCTTGAAGTTGATTTTTCAGCTTAAAAGCTTCCTCTATCTGTTTTCTGACTCTCTGTCATTTACACTTTCTTAAAATATCACATTTCTCCAGACACAAATCCTGTGCTCCTATTCTGAGGTAAGAAATCCCATTATATTTGCTTGACTGTTTTCACCTGTTGGTGAATCATTTTACAATAATCACCAGTAGGAAACAGGCGATGGGTTGCCAGATTGAGACGTCAGGCTCTGTGTTGACAATATAAAAGAGCATTGAGAGAGGACTCCACCGGAGAATATAAGAGGAAGAGGGTAGAGAAAATTCCTCACTACATTCACCTTAGGTGGTTTCATTTTAATTTGGTGGCGTGGTGGTTACGCTATAGGGTGCCAGTGTCTACATGAACCTGTTATCCAATTACTCAACTGAATCTATGGCGGCTGGATTGCCCCATTTAGGCTGATTTCCAAAATGAAGCATTAACTATGACTCAAATCCATCTTCAGCGGAATTTTTTTCTTGAATTAAAATGCACGAGGCGAGGCAAAGTCTGTTAAATTTTTCCACCCTGTTGCTTCACCCAAAAGGAAAAGTTCACATGCAGTTTGCAGCTAACGTTTGTTCTTCTATGACATTTATCAGCTGCCACGAAAAGACAGTGAGTTTGCAGAGAGCCTCGGTTTGAAAAAAAATAATGAAACAGTCACAGGTTGAACCAAACAGTTTTCAAGTGCAAGCAGAGTGCTGGTCAAGGGCAAACAGTCAATAACCAGAGCCACCCCTTTAAATGTCAGTTGTCTTGGAAACAGGTGCAGAAATGGAGGATTTGGATGGTGACTGAGCAACCCAGGAGCCGCCGTTTAGTAACGCCCAAGAACAACAGCACGCCGAGCAAATGTCACCCTGTGGAGCCACGCTGCTCCACTGAAGCACTGAAAGCTGCAATTCAAGCAAACTGGGGGGTAGAAGACCGTGAAACACAGCAGAGAGACCACCTGATGTTATAATCCTCATCCTCAGTATAATTCATGAAGAATAAGTGTGGAACTCACAAACAGAGGTGAACTGCTTAAAAAGAGTAGTTCCAAAAATGCACATTTCCTGTGGTGAAATATTCCTGCGGTTTACGTCTCTTCATACACGTTTGTCTTCGGATTTAACAACGGATGACTAATGATGTAAAGATACAATTAAAGTTGAATTCTTTGCCGCAAACTCTGGCACAATGACTACCACAGACTATACATCTGTTTGTACTACTACAGATTGCTATCACCTATATAGTATATAATCACACTCAAAAGAGGCACAGCACTCACCGGGGGGAATAATTGTAAACTTGTAATATTGAAAAACATACTGAAAGAAAATAAGCATCTTGGTGTAGTCTTAGCCACTGGATGTGTCAGTAGAAACTCTATTCACTACTGCCCCCTGCTGTGATCATCAGTGCTCACCTGGACCCTAATGTATCACATAATGTGAACACATACCAGAGGTCAACTTGAATATCTTACTCATGTAGAAGTAATTCACTTAAATGCTTCACTTATATGATGCATGAAAAACATTCAGTAGAAGTACAAAACACATTTGGGCACTACAACCGGTTAAATATGGCATCCGGAGGTCATTTTTCTTTCCATTTGAATATGAGGAATATAATATATATAATAATAAGGAATCTTTCTCAAAGACCTGACTTATAAGAAAAAGGAACATTTAAATGTAGATATCTGTAGATTACGCTACAATTCTTGACTTTCAAGAAGCAGTGGTAGTGTTAAAATAGGTCTTTATTAAAAATGACTGTAAATAAAAGTTAAAAGTGCACAAAAATAGTTCAAGAAAAGGGTTTTCAGTGAGAGTTCTGTCTCACATATTCAGTTAAAGGGGAATATCAAAGGCTGGAGTCCTTTTAGAGCGTCCTCTCCATCCTCTATATATAAAGAGTTTGAGCTTCTTTCCTCTGGAGGGAAAGTACCAAATGGTGCTTTCATCTCTCATGCCATCAAACTGTTAAATGTTCATGAATCATTAGCCAGCTGGATGTACTCCAGGTTTTATGTTATCACTTGATGTACATTATTTTACGTGGGCTTGTGTAGAGGGTGTTTTTTTAAGCCATGCTAGCGATGTGGCTGTGGGGACGCCAATCCACCACTTTGGTCCAGACTGAAATATCTCAACGACTATTGGGCGGATTGCCACGAAACTTTGTACAGAACAGCCTACTCAAAGCACAAATGTGCCTCAGTACAGCCGCACAGGGACGCTAATGTGGCTGATGAGTTAGTCTTGTTATTATACGTTTGTGTGTTTCACCTGGCTGCAAGACAAATTCCCCCTTGAGGACAATAAAGGTAAAGTTGAAAGTAGGTCACAGTGATGAAAGAGCATGAATACAAATGAATTATGTTTGCAATCCTTAATTTAGTCAACCAAATTAATTATCGGTGTGCCCAACAAAATCAAGATAGAGTTAAGATGGGAGAAAACATCCCTGCAGCTGCCTTTTGTTTCAAATGCAGCATGTTTTATGTAAGGCATGTCTTCATTTGTCTATCTAAGCTGACATCAAGGTCATCCTCTGATCTCTGTGGTTTATGCAGGGAGCTGGCATTGTCAGTTTCATAACTCATGAACGGTAGAGACAGATGCACATTTCAGCACTTCTGCAAACACATCTGCCTCTAACACCACCTACCACATCAGTCTTTTCTCTCTCGTATCCTACTCTCCTACCACTTGAGGCAAAAGAAAGAAAGAGCATCTGAGAAATGTCAATTTGTTTTTCATTACTAATCCCGTTCTGTGCCATGTTCCTTCACATCTTACATCCTCTCCAATGCAGAGTGACCCAGCTCCTATTCTCCAGCCACAGCTGATTAATTGAGGCCAGGGAGATGCAAATACAGCGGGACAGATCAGATACTTGAAACTTTGCGACGTATAGTGCTGGTGTTGCTGAACTGTGGAGGCAAGATAGCCGGTGGGCATCACTTGGATGGGGACCTTTCAAATCCAATCGCATCGCTTTGGTCCTCGTCCCGGCCCCGGCTACGCTATCAAAGCAGATAACGTGCTCCAGTAAAGGTTACGACTCACCATGACATTTGTGTTGAAACCCAGCAATCCCTGATTCCTGCGGACTAGTCTTGAATTCTCATAACCCGAGTGCGTGCTTTTGCGCTTGTGTGTGTGCGCACGCGCGCATGGGCTCCATGCTCAAGTTGTTTACAATAAAAGTGGGTAAATCAGAATAGGAGGAAGAGACAGTCGATTGAGCTGATGAAATAGGAGTCATGAATTCCATTAAATCACATTCCGTCTTCGTGTATTTTTGGTTTCCGACGTTTGCACCGGGGTCATAAGACACCAGGGTGCTTTCCTGAGGCAGGGAACCAGCGCTGCACCGCTTTGTTGACCTTATTCATACATATAATAGTATAAAGACGTGAAATCGTCAGTGAAACTAACACCTGTGCTTGTTTTCTCAGTGCAGAGGCAAGTTTATCTCATGTAGGAACTTGAGTTTTTAAAAGTAAAAACCTGAAACATGATAAGAAAGCATCACGTCAGCACATTACACATCTAAAAAAAACAAAAAAAAAACAAATAAAGATTTGAAAGGTGGTGTTTCGAAAGTAAGTGTGTTCTTTTCTTCAGCTTAATCTGAGCTCTTTCACACTTAATGTCACTCTCACAGCAATACTATCAAAATCATCGATATTCACACTGTCTCTGATTTCTTTGTGAATGCACGTGCCAGGATTTGGCCAAACCATACTTATAATATACATGTTCAGGCTTTAATATACTATTGGGGCAAATAATGAAAATCCTGTTAATCCCAATAAAAAGGTTTACAACACACTGTAATGGACGTGTTAATGTTTGTTAATGTGCAGCATGTGGTAACTAAAGACATAGTTTATATTATTACAACTTTTACTATATTGAGTAAAAGTTGTAATAAAGTTGTAATATATGTTTTACTATATTGTCTATACACCAGCCTCCACTTATGGGTGCCCACAGGAGAAGTTATAGGGTAGTTGTTGACAAATACAGTGATACATATTTATCAATATTTATATATCTGTACACAACATAGTGTGTTATAAACCATTTATTAAATTATGTATATTTTGCTTAGAAATGCTAAATAGAGGGACATTAAAATAAAGTGTTACTAACCTCAAAAACCACAAGACAAAGGCTAATTTAGTTTCCGGTGACTTCTACTCTACAATCCACCATGGAGTCTAAGATTTATGGCGCTTTGTGTGTAAGACCCCACTTTCCATTTTCACAAACACTCATCACTCTTGACATTCACACTTTGTCAAACAAAATGACAAATCATTATTGGTATTCTGCATTAGATTGACTCTGGTATCCATTCAGCAATTTCCCTGCTGAGGTGACCAGTGTGACTCTCCTTACTGCCACAGCAGTCTCCACTCTCATAACAAAATCATTTTTCTTCTGAGATCCACTTCATTACCCAGACTAATATGGAGCAAAATGTTTATTCAAATGAGCCAAGATTAAATCCTATAAAATGAATGAGAAAAAATGCTGAAATGGATTATATGCATGCAGAAAAAAATCATATTTGAATTAATTACAAGCTGAACAAAAGCTTAAATTTTTATTTATTTATTTATTTATTTTTATTAGTTTGCATTTATCTTCGCATCATCCATCACTGGCCAGTGTCATCAATATGTGTCCATGAAAACTGAGAATAATTACATTTTATCAGGATCAACATGACAACCACAAGCATTGTGAGCAACTGAATTGGTTGTTGTTTCATGAAGGGAGGCACATTGTGAGCTTTTGATTGGCCGCTACCAGAGGAAAGACTTTCCATTAGAGATTGATTGGGCTATGTAATTTTCCACCTGAATAGCTCTCGTGCGCGCACGCACACACACAAACGCACAGTTATTATGAAACTTTGGCTGGAGACACCTTTGTGTGTGAATGTGGGTTTTTGAACTGTATTTTCTGAGCTCTGCCCATCTCAGGAAAAGTCACATGGGACAGTCTGTCAGGTCACCTCTCATCAGGAGGCATACAGCAGTGAACGCAAATCCTCAACAGCACTAACACACACACACGTGTTACACACACACACACACACACAGCAAGCTTCACACAAAAGACACACAATGATCAGTTTTTGCTGCGCACCCCTACAATCTTTGCCTTTATACTGATTTATGTGCAAACACGTTGATCACCGTCAGCTTGTCAGAATGCAGCCATGCGACGCAGTACCAGCAAGATGTGGTCTGGATGCAAATTCTGTCAGTTGACAAACAGCCTCTAAGTACAGAGATATGGAGCCAGAACAGTGGCAGATACATTTGGCACCAAAAGGAGAATTTGGCTTTGAAAACAAAACCTGAACTTGATATTTTTTACATTCTGATGTGTTTCTTATGCCATGGTTGAACATGAGCAAACAGCGGCAGAGACAAAGGCTTAGTTGTTGGTTGGGAGTTCCAGGTAAACTCATGAAAGCCCAAAATGTGCGGTATCTCCCCCCTTGCCTTTATTTGCTCGTGGCAGCCACACGCCAGGCCGTCATTATCATCACTACTTCTACAGGTTAAGTGACAGTGAAGAGGGACGTTCTCTCCTTAGTATGCAGATTATACATCAGCCACGCTCTCCTTGCCCCTCCCCTCAAACCTAAAAAAACTGACATCGTAAAAAAAGAAAAGAAACTGTCACTGAAAAAAGAGTGACATGAAGAAAAAATCTGAACATTGTCAATGAAAAACACATCAGAATGTAAAATCTATCAAGTTCAGGTTTTGTTTTCAAAGCCAAATATTATTTTCTTTTCATAACTGTCACCGTTCTGGTTCCACACAGAGATGTCAGAGCTCCATCTCCTAAGAAATAGGACACTGTGACCTCTCTCACACTCGCCTTTTCATTTCACGTCTGCGATTCCCCTGCTCTGATTTCATTTACTTACATGGAGATGTGATAAAAGGTGATTCAAGGGCCCCTTTCCATCAGTTTTTACAGCTCACTCTCTCACAATCATTTGCTTTTAGTGTGAAATAGTGGCATATAATCCCAGCTCATTCAAAAAGGTGCTGTTGACCATTTGCCAAATGCATATAAATGATGAATGAGCTGCTTTTTTACTTGTTAGGATAAAAAGTTGAATGTTACTGAAAGTTTTTTTTAAAGGACTAATTAATTTTGGGACAAAGACTGGAAACAGCCAACCTGGCTCTTTCCAAAGGTTTGTTTAATCTGTACAAAAACTAATAAAGACTCCTGACCAAGAAAAAGTCTTTCACAAAGCCGCTTGTCAAAAAAGTTGTCGCTTTTACAGTTACCAGTCAAATGTTTGGACACACTTTCTTATTCACTTGAACAGGAAAGTGTGTCCAAACTTTTGACTGGTACTGTATATATGGTTTAGGTTTGGTTGGGTTCCGGCACACTTGGTTATGGTTAGAGAAAGATCATTGTTTCAGTTAAAATAACAACTTCTTAAAGGTTAGGGGACCTTTATTAGCAATGTCACAATAATATCCACTTGGTTACAGATAGTGAACGACCTCGGTTATGGTTAAAAACCATAGACTGTATGTAAAGATGGATGGTATGACTGCACCCTAAAAGTGAAGCCAAAACATCTCAGTTGCCCTCTGATGTCTCAGATTGCCATCTCCTTGATGTTTTACTTACGCTGATGTGTGTTCGTGTTCATTTTTCTGATACGTTTGGTTTTAATTCGATATTTGATGTTATAAAAAGGGGGCGGGACATCATGATTGACAGCTGTGAGTGTGTGCGTGTGTATAGGCGGGAACTCGATCACTACTGCGCAGATTCTGGCTCCAAATGACGTCACCAATGCAAGATTACAGCTGCCGTATCCAGAGTATTTTGGCCTCATTTTTGTACAGGTGGAGGAAGCGGAGATGCGTCGCCATTGTCCATCTTTATATACAGTCTATGTTATCCAACATTTACTGACAGGGAAAAGGAAACAAACAGCAAACGCAAATCAAACAACGTTTTGTTGACCCATCTGTCTCTCCCTACCTGTGAGCCTTCCGGCTCAATAACATCAACACACTTCTATTTTCTTAACCTTTGGGCAGAGCCAGGCTAGCAGTTTGTGCTAAGCTAACTGCCTGCTGGTTGGAGCTTCTTATTTAGTGTACAGACATGAGACCGGTATCGATCTTTGTATCTAACTATCAGCAAGAAAGCAACTAAGTGCATTTTGCGAAATGTTGAACTATTCCTTTAATCCAAACTTTGCAACTCTGCATTGAATGGGCTGATCAATGCACACCACCACGGCTTTGGTGACATGTACGCACATGTTACGCACATAAATCATGTAAACAAGTGTGCATCAGATCTTTAAGAAACCTGATCAGAAAGTCGACTCCTCTGAAGGACAAAGACACAGAGCGTGACAAAACAGTTATTAAACCAAGAGCAAGCGAGACGATCTCTAGACCGAGCAGCAGGGAAAGGGGAGACGTGACCATGGAGGGGTGACAGAGCGAGACGCTAAAATGAACAAATGCAGAGATGAGAGGATAGCGAAACAAGAGGGCCTGCCAGACCTGACAGAGGAAGAAAAAGAGAGGACAGCTCAAAGCAGATAAACAGATCAGAATGGCTTCTGTTCATGTACAGTCAGTTATGACATTGAAAGTTTTCTTTCACTGTTATATCAAGTAGTGCTGCACTGCAGGTTTCAAACCGCTCCAAGTTTTTCTTGAATGTTCACGGTCTAAATGTGCAAACACAGGCGGAAAGGTTCAACTATAACATTGCATTTTGAATACATCTTTTTGTAAGTTGCTTATAAGTTTATAAAAACAAGCCTATTAAAAACAATATAGCGTTATTATAATTCTCTCTCTGTATTTGGGGCAGAGGGAGTGGATTTTAGCCTGCCAGAGTGAAGAAAAGAATAATGAACAGACTGACAAGCAGCATTGAATTTCAATAAGTATTCCGGTGTTTTTTCCTGCCATTATCAGGTAACTACAGGTAAATTGTTTTAGGAGAGATGTTCAATTTTGTCCTCAGCCTTTTAAATCCAATTGAGCAGTCTGTCTGGTTCAAGAAATGGCACAATCAACTCCAAAGACCAGATTCATTTTTTTAAAGCACACAGGCTGTAGATATCTCTGCACAGCTTACAAATAACCCGTCTATCGCCTCCTCATTTCCTCACAGTCCTGCTCGCAATGATAAAGCCGGAAGTAGGAAACAGCAGGGCCTTGTGGGACTCTGTTCTTCCAGTCTGCCGGTCCTTGGGGGGACGGAGGAGGGAAATTACTATCAACAACACCAGTATGGAGCAGCAGCGGCTATCAGATAAGACAACATTGTACACGCCACTCGTAAATCAATCAAGGTCACCTTATACTCTTTGGTTTTGTTATAGTGGGTTTAATTAATCATGGACACTTCAACTGCTGCAGAGTTTGAGCATTAAGTTATCAGAATCTGACATACTGAGTCATACATGTTTCTTTCCTCCGCAGTTATTTGACTCATATTACTAACGCCTAAAGCTCTGACCTTGATGCCTCTCTTCCAGTTAGCTGTCCCACAACCCCACCTGCTGGTCATAAACCTTCATACAAATATTTTAAATGAAAGCTCCAGCATGTAAGTCATTAAAGTTTCAAAATGATTTTATTTCAATAGAACCCCTCCAGAGATTGGTGGAAGAAGTATGCAGATTATTTACATTAGTAAAAGTAGCAACACCACGACATAAAAAGTACAAAAGTATGAATAGCTAAATGTACTAAAAGTAAAAGTACTCATTATGCAGAATGGCCCCTTAGAGTTTGTTTCCAATAATATATTCTGTTTCTGGATAATTATTACTATTATACAAATTTGTATGTTTGTACATTTTTCCGTTAATGTGGAGCCACTTTTAAGCACTTTACATATTACTGGGTAGTTCAATCTCTAGCAATAAATCATATTTTACTAGCTGATAATACACTGAATTTAAAACAAAAGTACAATGCTTACAGCTGAAATGTAGTGCTGTAGAACATGGCATAAAGTGGTAATACTTCAAGTAATACAACTACTACAATATTATACTCAAGTACAGTACCTGAGTAAATGTAGTTAAGTACTTTCCACCACCTGAGTTGTTTGGTTATTGTAAATTTAAGTTTTACTGCTGGACACACTCCTTTTTCACTGTGAAGTCCATTCTCAGTGTATGTGTTCTGGTGGTGTCAAGTTTCCACACAACACTTGAACAAGATGCATATTGAACCATGATAAACCTCTAAACTTGTTGTGATGTCCGTACCTGCACGTGTTAATCTCAGATTTAAAAGGTGACAAACTTGCCTCCTCAATGTGAAAAACTCAAACAAGCTCAAACATCCAAGTGAAGCCACCACAAGCAAAGCGCATTGTTGAGTGGAGGGTGACTTTAAGAATGAATCCGTACACAGTTTTAGACTGATTTCTGGAAATGATTTACAAAAAAGATTTGACACATTTTATGTAATTAAACAACACATTCTTCATTTATAATAAGACATAATTGGCTCTAATTTCCTGCATACATTGTTAAACAGGGATTTTTTTTTTACTGACTTTACCTACCATCTAAATTAAGAAAAATTACAAAAGTAATTAATTAAGATAATACGTTGGTCAAAGATTTGAAAACTTCTATTCACAGGAGGCCATGTGCACTCATGCAGATAACTACCTCTGGGACAAACTAGCCCCAGTCTGCCTCTGGAATGGTTCATTTTCACACTTTTCACAAACTTTCCCGCTATTTATTAAACCAACGCCGTCACAGGATCACCTCCCTCAAGTCAAGTTTTTCATCCCTCAAATCAGTTCGGAGCAGCTCTCACCACTCCACCCCGGGTAACACCTGCACTGAAACTCCGACTTCATGAGCGCCACGTGGTGTGATGTCATCTGTCCTAAAACTCTGTAGTTCTGCCCGCCCTCTGGTTTCTTCTCAGACACCACGTTCCACGCGGCAGGGTCAAGGTGGAGGTAGGAGCCTGACTTCGGGTTCCTCCTCTGGCATCTTCCCTGAGAGGAACACAAGGTCTGACTGCAAAGAGTGGCCGCTGACGTGACGTTCACCAGGTAAGAACCCAGAGTCCCGTCGATGTAGGACTTCACGGCGTCACAAGTGGCCTAAAGGTAGGAAAGATGCTCCAAAGAATCACCAACGAAGCGTTTACACAACTTTACACCTTAATATGGGCCAATACACATGGCAGTGTGCAATATCAGTGATTAGTCATTTGGTTGACAACAGCAGCTGACACCAGTATGAAAAGAAAAAGGTTCATTCCCCAGCAGGTGAAATATCATGTGACTTACATCACAGCTTGTTTTTAGGAAATGATTTAGCCTTTAAAAAAAAAAAGAAACTATATATTTGCAGTCTGTATTTAAAAGGTCTGTGTGTGTTTTTAAAGTTAGACAAAAAAATTAAAATTACATTCTTAAATTTAGGTTTAAGAAAATGTTTTCTAAAAGAATTTATAGCACTATTCTCTTTTATAGTCTGCAAATCCCATGAAAAGACCAAAACCTCCTCCTCGAGCTTCAGTTCAAGTCCATGAAGATGAAAGCATGTCCTACAGCTCAGCTCCACTAAGCTTAATGGAACGTGTTTTGGCTATCTTGCCTCCATCAAGTTGCTGTCTGATGTTTTTTTCCGGTGTCCTCGTGACTGATAAATCACAATGGACACCATGCCAGCAAAACATCACAGTCATCTTTTTAGAACAGTTTTTACAAAATACTAGTCAATAAAGAGATTTACAAGAGAGATAAAACACACTGTGTGCTTGATTTCAGTATTAGAACCAAAAAGGGTATCAGATGGTTTTGACAGCGAACCAACCCATGTGAGCATGTTAAGAAGTAAGTTACTGTACCTTAGATTTGGAGAAGGTACCGTCTCCCCAAAGCACCACGCCTGCAGATCCTAAAGCAGCACTCTCTCCAATGGTGTCGACAAGGTGCTCCTGCAGGAGGAAGAACAAGAAGGTAAGCACAGCCACGACGATCCCGAAAGCGCAAAACATCTGCCACTTGCCTGAGAGAGGAAATCTAACGTGTACGTGTAGACGATGCGAGCGTACGGGTAGACGGGCGGTGCTGATGGGGTCCGCTGCGCGCCTGCTCTCATGGCCTCCAGGATGCGGTGGTGAGTGTAGAGGAGCACTTCTCTTCCAAGGGGTCGCAGGTCGAGGCTGAGGTAGATGTCAGGATAAAGGGCAGAGGAGATGTTCCACAACCACGACAGCTCGTTGTTCCTTTTCCCCTCTATAGCCGGACACTCCCCTGTGTAGTTTGTGCTTTTGTCGTAGTAGTTGTAGCAGTTGGGGAATCCATAATAACCCCACAGCCCGCTTGGTCTTTCCTGCTGCCCCAGTTTCAGTGTTTCCTGCATGAATTTCCTCCCAGCTTCCTCAAACTCCTCCCGTGCTGCAGTTTCCACCTGAGCAGGGCTCCAGTCTGGATGCCTGGACCTCACAAGCACCCGTGACCCCTCCCAGTACACCTGCATGCTGTCCCAGTTTCTCTCCCACACAGGTCTCCAGCTCTCCCAGTCCACCACCGCCAGGCCCTGGAAATCCCTGTCAGGGATATTGGTGCGGATATCTTGAGCGGCAACTCGGAGGTGTTCGTCGAGACTGGCGTTCTGCGGCACCCCGCCGTTGATTGCCTCTGATTGGCTGGTGTACCTGGGATACAGACCGAGCTTTTCAGCGTAAAAGATGGTTATGTTTCCACCCACAAAGGTTTGGTTCTGGTTCTGGACGATGCTGAACGTGCCCAAGTCCAGGTCCACGCCATATTTCGAGAAACAGCTGGCAGTAGGTGCGTTCCACACTGGGAGAAAAGGCACCTGGGAAAATGAAGATTGCGCAAACTGCAGCCCTGAAACATGGCTGATCAGTTTTAAGATAAGCAGCAGCTCAGGAGGAAAAGAACTCATCCCTGCAATAAAGGAAAAGACAGCACTGTCAGTGTTTTAATATTTTAGATTTTAGTGTTAAAAGTTAAAAGTGTGAAACTGGAGTTTCAAAGATCAAACTTCCAAAGCCAATAAGCACTTTATGAGACACCAAGAACGTCAGCTTTTGCAAACGAATCCAGCGTTTCCAGCTAACCACGCGTTGTTGTGATGTCGCAAACTTACAAATAGTAACTTACCTTTTTAATAAAGGGGCATTGGTTTGTACTTTGTGGACTGAGCGTGTGAGAAAACGCAACCAACAGTCTCGTGATATGAATGAAACATGAGCGAAAAGGGGAAGTAACAAAACCAGGAGTGCGCTCTGGGATTTCTAACAGCTAATAAGAAGTGTGCAGATGTTTTCTAACAACCAACCAGAAGTGCGCAAAAACTCTCTAACAACCAATCACAAGAGACATGCAGATCGTTTCAAAGAGCAGACGGATTTAAAGTCACAGGCGAGTTAAAACCTCACCCTTCATTCAGTCTATCCTGATCAGTTTTCAGTTTGTCTCCATAACAAAATGGATATTTAATTGAAGAGAAATAGTTTACTGTAGAGACTTGACCTGGAGAGCTTATATAGTTTAATTCAGTATGGCTGTCAAGCAAGCCATAATGAACTCTTCTATCTCCAAATTTAAATGCATGCCCCTGCTCAACTCTTAAAAGCAGTAAAAATAACTTTTGGCTGAACAGCACCCTACAATTACATGGGGAGGGGGTATGAGACAGCAGCCTGCAAAATGTGTCCCTCCTTGAGGAACTGGAGTGGCCAATCATGACGTGTTTTTCACCCAGAGGGTTTTAGTGACTGCAAACAGCAAAACCATACCTGTACAATCTGTAAAAACAACGAGAAATGTAAAGGACCTCAAAAAAGACGTTTATTTACTTAGACAAAAGTCAAATATGAGATAACAGCACAAAGAGAGTGAAAGTGTGGAACATACGAAGGGTCAGAAATTAGCTTTTCACACAGCTTGTGCTTTCGATGTAAAATAGCTGCTGAAATACAGAAAATGCTCTTATTTGTAGTGTAAATCACGTTATGTATAGTTTTAAAGAGAAAACCAGTAGTCATGTTTTGGACATAAAAATAAGAAAATATTATATAAAACACCTAAAAAAAAATACATTCAAATAAATAGTAACACTGTAATTGCCTCCATAAAAACATCAGATGTCTCAGAGAGGTCAGGTTGAAAAAGTATCAGGCACTTGAAATATATTGTGGTATTACAAGATTTAAGTGCATCAATTCCACTTTCACTGTGCAGCTACTGACATACATCAACTCACCCGCACCCCCCCCTAAAAATAACTTTCTCTCTATGAGAAACATGGAATTTGACACTTTGGGAAACAGTGACTGGGAGGAAACTGAGAGCAAAATGTAAACAAGGTCATTTCCAGCGAGCCCTCCATTGTTTAAAAAAAGATTGAAACTTATAAACAAATATAACATTGCAATTTCCACAGTCTTTCTCACAAAATGTCACTTTGTGTCATACATATTTTCACGCTACTGAAAGCAAAAATAACAACGACACTCGTCACTCCTAAGAATGCCCAAACGTTTCAGCTGGGGTGCAGCTACGTTGAGATGTATAAAATGCAGCTATGTCTACAGTATTTATGGTGTTTTAACAGAGGAGCAGAGAGATCATCAGTAAGAACACACACTGCAGTGCTGATGCCAGGGTTTGAGGTGCCGTCGCTCTTTGTTGTAGAGGGTCTCTCTGACCGCAGCCGTCTCCCTGATAGCCGCTGTAGCACTGGCACTGAAACTCTGTCTGAAACCTCCTCTTCTCAGCTTCGCCAAGCTCACCGATGACGCTCGGCTTGTCGCTCTGCCTGACGATACTGTGGGTGAGGGGGTTCAGATGCAAGTAAACATCGCTGTCTGGGTTTTTGCGCAGACAGCGGCCGTGAGAAGCACACAAGGTCTGGCTGCACAGCTCCGCTGCCGTGGAGACATTGAGGAGGTATTGACTGAGCGGACCTCGCAGATACACATCCAAGTTGGAGCAGCTGTTCTGCAGAGAGAAAAAACAAATACACAGGCATCACTCACCTGGGTCAAGTTTTACAATTAGTCTAGTCTGCATTACACCAAAGTAATTTAAAGAAAACCACAAAAGCTTTCTATGTAGTAATCAGTGGTGAAAGAAGTATTCAGATGCTTTTGCTTAGGTGAAAGTAGTAATAATATACCACCATATAAACATACTCTATTAAAAGTACAATTTACTGCATTCAAAATGTTTGCCTAAGTAAAAGTACACAAACACAATCAGTCAAATGTGTCTAAAGCATGAAAGGTCACTGCAAAATGGTTATATTATCAATATATCACTATATTATTTGTTGCTATTTAGCGGATTTCGGGAGCAGGAACACACCCACATTACGTCATCCACGTCACTACGCCATTTCCGTACAAATACCCTACGTAATCACTACTCGTCCGCTCTCGACTACTGCCGC
>JAVQJD010076550.1:0-16122 GCA_036023655.1 Nannoperca australis
TAAGTGTGTTTTCAAGCATGAATTTAATATTTTTGTGTGTTTTCAAATAAATAGGAAGGTAATTCTGTGGGTGGACTCAGTTCCTTCACCAGGCAAAAGCAAAATCCTGGCTGAGATCAAGGTGAGACTGGATAATTCGACAGTTTTATTGAATTGTTTGCCTTTGTGGTGTATCAAGAAATCTGCATATTTGTGTTTGTGTGATTATATTTTGTAACTTGTAAATCATGATGCATTTTTCTG
Organism: Nannoperca australis; assembly: GCA_036023655.1. NCBI lineage: Eukaryota > Metazoa > Chordata > Actinopteri > Centrarchiformes > Percichthyidae > Nannoperca > Nannoperca australis. The sequence goes on from JAVQJD010076550.1 coordinate 244, forward strand.
ATCCAGTCTGCAACCAGCCGGACCCTCATACAGAGTGAGAGCACATCCATGTGCAAAGTGCTGCACTTGGACAGCATATTGACATGGTAATATTTCCAGACAGATAATAAGAAAAAAATACTTCTGATGCAATAAAAAGGATAAATTACTGACGATTCTCTGCTATCTGGCTATCCGGCAAAAACACTTTCTGCTCTGTCTCCCCGGCAGCTCCTCAGACTCTTTGCCGTGGCTGACCAAGGACAGTGAAAAAATGCATTTGGAGCTGGACAAAGGCTGCTGGGGGTGTAATAACCTGCCCTCCCCTGCTGATACATCCTCCATGAGCTTCAGTGGGCCGTACATCTTCTGCCAGGTCAGTTACTCACAGTCGCAATCAGCGTCATTTGTCAGGTTTCCAGGTACTGAGAACTTCTCAAGTTCTTGGTGTAAATCAAACACACAAAAACACAGAAATTCAAGTCAAAATATAACTGAATCTGAATGTCCAATATCTTATATGCCTTTGTGTTTTAAATCTGCTGAAATACTAATCAAATATTGTATTTTACTTCTCTGCCTTTAAAGACATCTGCCAGGAAATGCAGATGAACAGCAGCCTTAAGGGAATAGTTTGACATTTTTGGAAATGCAGAATGCGAGTGTGAAAACATGTTGTGGTTTTACGTGGGTTATGTGCCAGACTATTTTTTGTCCAGAACAAGAACTAGTCAGGCACATAACATCAATAAATCCACAATGCTGCGAATTGAACAAACAAGATATGATGTGTTGATTAGTGAGCTATAGAGGTGCTGGTAGGCACATTTCGGACAGTCTTTGTGCTGAGCTAAGCTAACTGGCTGCTAGCTGTAGCTTCATATTTACAGTAACACATGAGAGTGGTGTCTTTCTTGTCACCTATATCTCACCAAGAAAGTAAATAAGTTATAATTTCTCAAATTGTTGAGGCCCGAAGATAGCCATTTACACATACTACAGCAGTTTATAAATGAGCAAATCATAATTAGCAGGCAATGGTTAAATATCAGAAATATGGTAAGAAATGGTATTAATTAGTTTGCAGCCATTGAATGTCATACTGAACAGTATCATTTATATCTAACAGTCATCAGAGAAAAACTCCAAGTCAGTGGATGTCAAGTGTGAAGAGAAAGAGAACAAAAACGAAGCCCTGTCACTTGACTCTGCCTCTCCTTCCCCCGTGGATTTCTGCCTTTTCGGGGGAGGTTATGTGTGTCTGCCGAGTCGCACGGTGTCGAGGTCCACACAGGATCTTGTATCTCACAGCGAGAGCAACACAAGCACACACGGGCACAACAGCGCTGAGCAGGACCAACAGAGTCCAGATAAGATTGACATCCAGACAGGCCTCAGGGAGCCCACCAGCAGCTACCACCCACCAGCCTACACCTCAGGACTTTTCACTCCCTGGCCTCAAGGGGGCACCATACAGGCCTCGGGATACTGTCACCTCCCCATAGCTCTTACAAGAGCACTAAAGTAACCTGCAGCATGCAAGCAAGGACTTAACAGGCTTTCTCAGCAAATATAACAATAAATAATTTTTTTCATAAGCTTCGCACTTTATTTTAAGCCACCTGTGCTTTTATGTGAAAAAAAGCAATCATATGTACTAATACATGGGGTTTTACACATAAGAAAGGATTTTCCAAGAACCATTTTGCTTGTGTATGCCTCATCTGACCTAACATCAGGTTGGATGTCTGACCAATGGAGGTCAGTAATGAGCTGTGAACTTTGCTGACTGCCTTTTTGCTGCTGTCATGTATGCACGTTTGCACAAAGGTGTGTGAGTTAGGACCTTGTTGTCAATGTTGAAGCCTATGTGTTGCTTAATGTAAATATACAGTATGTTATCTACAGGCTAATACTGCTATGTTGTGTGGCACAATACACTGCTATGTTGTGTGGCTGTAACTGTGTGCAAGTTTTCAGTTGCAGTGACTAAGGCCTACAGTGACATTTCAAATGAAATGACAGTGTCATGAAAATGTGTTAATGGGACATCTTCTTCAGGTACGTTGCTTACAGTATAGGCCGTTTTTTATCGTGTATTGATCATAAACAAGTAATCTAACTGAAATATTATAAGTTTGAAGTAGTTTGCAATGTTTGCCGAACATTTGTATTGTAATAGTATAACACCTATAAAATATATATTTTATAAAGGGCTTACACACCTCTTTTCAGCACAAATATACGCACACAAACAATAACGAGGGATTACAGTTTTCAGGTAGGCTGACAAACTGTGTAACATATGCTCATTTGTCAGTTTATTAGTTACACCAAGCTAAAACTAATGCATACAACTGTCCTGCAATAAATCCTACCCTAATGAAGGTTATAATGTTTAGTTTTTTTGAAACAGTTTTATCGAGGTGTTGATTAAACTGTACGGTCATGTCAGAGGCTGCAGTGTTGTTGATTTAAATTGAGTTGTACCAACAGATGTTTCTATTATTTTGTCTACTCCATTTATATCACTGAATTAATCTACAAAATTACCAAGATCTTGACTGGCTCTCTTTTAACTATGTGGCGCCCACTTCTTCTGCAATGGTTTAATGGCACCCAGAGGGAAAATTAGCGCCACCATTTATTTATCTCAACAAATCGACCCCTAGTATTTTCATTATGGTAGTGGATGGAAACGCTTTTTCTTTAGCAGATTTTCTCAAAATTAAGTACATTTACATTACATTTGGACGGAAACCTGGCTATTGATGCGCAATAGTGCAACCACATGAGAGAAATGTATAATTACCCAAACTAACAATTTACAAAGCTACAACAAACATAAGGTAGTTCCCCAATGAATTTCTATTCCTCCTATTTAGCTTGAAACAGTTTTTATCCATTGGGGTTAGATTTTGTGTGTATCTGATTATGATTATGTTTTTTTTCTTGATCTCCCTTGTTAACCGGGGGACATGACCAGTTGTTAACAGATTAGACATTATAATGTACAGTAATATGGCAGCTGAGTTCCAGATCTGAAGGTGGATATCATTGTGTCTGCAGGAATGTGTATAGCTAGACTCTCTTCTCTCTCTCTCTCTCGCTCTCTCACACTCAGACCCACATGTGCCCACACACAAATTCACAGAGTTATCTAATTTATTGCTCTGTTTATCTGCACATCTGTCTAACCTGACAGAGTTCTGCAGAGTATTCAGAGTCTGTCCGTTTCTGAAGCAAGTGTGAGTGTGTAATAGCTACATATGCAGTGTACATGCATGTCTGAGGTTTCAATGCAATGTTACTGTAACACATTTATATCATGAACATACTGTGCTTGAGCAATACATAAGTCTTTCTTGTCTCGGCAGAGAGAATACAATGCTGGAATTCCAGGCATGCTGATATCGACTTCCTGTGTTTTCAGCCCATCGCTTGGTACAACTTCCTGTCTGATGAGGTTGAGGAGCAGTTTGACACAGACAACTGAGTCATGGTGCCCGCGAAGACTATCTCGTCTATTTGGCCTTGACCATGGTAGCTGAAGGCGAGGGGAAGCCAATTTAATGTGTTTTCCCAGCATTCCTGTCTTTTTCAGATGCTCAGCCACCAAAAACAGACACATTCCTCACAGTCACCATCTGGGGACTATTGTTCTCTGGAGCAGGCGTGTGCTTTGAATGAGTGAGTGAACAAGTGACAGATTCTTATTGATCATCATCAGTGAAAAAAGAAAAGGATAGATAAAGGACAAAGGCTTGTGTTGGGGGAAAGACCAGAGTTGGTGTGTTCGGTGACGGGGTAGTTGTGTGGTCATCTGTGTACAGCATGTCCGTGTCCTTTGTCGTACATAAAAACAGGAAAATAAAAGTGCTGAAAGGTGTAGGGAGTGCGTGGGGCCACACGGATGCTTGTGTAACCTCCTGTTCAAAGGCCTCCTGTTTCCTCACTACTGTACCTTAGGGAATCCAGCTAGGCCAAACCAAAACACAGTTGTGCCAAAGATATGTCTTCTAAGGCAGTTTGGGCAATTAGATGCATTTTGTCAGTGCAGTATAATTTCCTTGTTGTTTGGGTTGTTCTCCTAGTACAAAATGTTATTATCTAGACTATCTTATCTTAAAGTTAGAAAGACACAGGTTAAGCCTTGCTTAACATTTGTGTGCGTGTGAAGAAGATAGAACAGAGGCAGTGTTTTAGTCAAATTACAGTGATGCTTTCTCATCTATGTTTAAAAATCATGAAAAAAAAAATGGTGTGTATCGCACGTCCTCCGATCAACGAGATAAAAGAAAAGAAAATAATAGAACTTAAACAGGCTTTTAGTTGAGTAACACTGAAGCTGCTCCTGTTCTGCATGGATGCACATTCCCAGAGGTCTACCACGTTTCAATGCCTGATTTCACACACACAAACTTGTTTCTGTCACTTAGAGGGACTCGGCATTCATTCATTCTCTAAAGACTTACCCTGACCTTAACCAAACTTTAAACCAAGTCTTAACCCTTTGGGAACAAGCTCTTTGTTCCCAAAAGTGAGATGAGTCCACACACTGTGATTTATGTCCCCACAAAGTGAGGCACCAATATGCTCCAACTGAAGTGCTTGTTGGATGGTCGACCGCTGTCTAAAACTCTCCTCCCCCAACAGCTTCAAAACGCTGCAGGATTTTTTTTTTTACAGTTTCTGTAACTTTCCAAAAACGACAATCTAAAATGCACACCCACTTCACACAGTGACTGGTCGGGTGTGTGTAGGTGAAACAGTAAGTCAGGGTTGACCTCTTTCAAGCTTTCTTTTCTATTTGTGTGCAACATTATGAATGTCTTTCAGGAAAGAAAGGCCTCGCTCTCTGTGATGGCCGCATGGTTACGCCACCTTTGAGTGTGGTCGTTTGAAGCAGCTGTAAACAATTCTGCCTGTCGAATTATTTTCTTAAAGGTTGTCTTATTATATTTGACAATATACAAGTAGTGCTTTAATACCTCAGCTTGAGTTCAGTTTGCATGTAAACTCGAGGAACAAATCACCAATGAATCCCAGCACAGTTAATAATGTGTAAAAGGATATGATTGGAACTTATTAATGATAATTGTTGGGTCATGGTTTGTAATAGGGTTGGTCTTTGTCAAATTATTCCGTCAGGTTCTGGTCATGATGGGTCATTATATTGTTCCAGTTGTTTGCTGGTTAGGTAACAGCGTTGTTGAGACCCAAGAAGCCATATCGTCCTTTAAGGTCAACCAGTCGGCTATGAACCATCTCTTGTCTTTAGTCACAGCCTCTGGTCCCTCAGAGACCCTCCCACGCCGTCACGGTGATTGACCCCAGTGTGTGTTTGAATGAGCGCGAGTATGCCTGTGTGTGTTTGTCACAGTCAACAAGCCTCCACGCACTTCTCTTTCCCTTTCTCGTTTGAAGTCCGTGGGGGGTGGGGAGCTGCTCGGACACGCGCGGAAAAACAGGCATCTCACCTGGATGCTGAATTTGGAGATGGTCTGCTGTTTAGAAGTTGAACGTCTGTGTGAGAATGACAGTAGGGCAACGGGAAGTAACGCATGAATACACATTGAATTTAAGGAGTCACATGCAGAGACATTAAGCGTGAGACGCAGGTGCAAGATATCTCTCTGCAAAACTGTCATTTAGTACTGACAACAAACCTAGTGATTAATGCAAATTATTTCAAATAAAGAAGAACGTTGCTCTTTAAGTTGTGTGAAGACCGTGATTACAACTACACACATGTAAGAAAGCCCCCTTTACTCTTACTTACTCTTACTCTACTTTACAAGAGCATTACCAGTTATTGTGTTTCAAAGCCATTCCTCGTATGATTTCATTTAGACAGGGCAACAGATGACATCTTGACTTGATAATTAGCAGACAGAGCTTTGCAGCTGGCTGCTGAGGTGGGGAGTTTTTGCAGCCAGGAGTCAAGTGGGTAAATGTGAAAAACAAACCACAAAGAGAGTATGTGCCAGAGTTCACCTACAGTACATCAACACTCAATATAAGGCAGTGCTGAACTCTTGTGCATTTAAGGAGTCAATATGATGTCTCTGGAGAGCTGCAGATGAACTGTGTAGACGCAACATGCCAGACAGGCTTAGTAAATTAATCCACCTGGGCTCATGAGGCGGTAAGAAAGTCAGAGAGTTCACGGTGTCATAAAAAAGTCAGGTTTTATCCCTGTAACTTTTAATGTGTCGATAAAGAGTTGGGAGTTCGGCTTATACTAAAGGGATAATCACAGACACTTTTTTCTGCGCCCTCAAAATCTCTTGTGAATTGGGCAGTGACTCCAGAGTTGTAAAGCCTTGCTCACTATAAGTCGTGTTTTCTTTTTAGCCACGCTAGCAAAGGTTGGTACAGTCATTTATGGTGCCAAGAGGATCAGTCCTGATGATTTGAATTTGGTGACACTTTGACTTTTCCTCTAGCACCACCATGAGTTGGACATTTTTACTTTTACTTAAATGTGTTGACAACAGTTGGATGGATTGTCATCAAATTTGTTACACATTCATGTTCCCCTCAGGATGAACTGAAATAACTTTGGTGATCCCTTAGCTTTTCATCAAGCGCCAACAGGTCAAAATATCACTTTGATCGACACCAGCACGTTAACATTATTATCAGCATGTTAGCATTGTCACTGTGAGCAAGCCAGCATGCTAATTTTAACATTTAGCTCAAAACGCAGCTGTGTTTCACAGAGCCGCTACATGGCCATGGACCCTTAGACTTATTGAAATCAGTTCTGTTTCATTTGTCTGGCGCTCATTACATGTTGACATTCATTATTTGACCAGTGACAGTTTCTCTGAAGAAAACCTTGACCCGTTGGAAGCTATTTCATGGACATAGAAAGCATGAAAAGGTGAAAAGGAATAAACACACAAACCAAAGTAGATTTAAACACATTAGCTTCTTATACCCATATGAAAATAGCATTAGGTGGCAAAGTTATCACAAACATTCTGGGTTTTTTTCATCATATCTTATAATAAAACAAACAAAATCAGTAACAGTTGTAAGTTGGCATGAAGAACGTACAAGCCATGTTTTTCAATAACTTAAGGTGTTTGGATGATTATGGATTATTGGGCACAAATAGCATCACCAGTGTGTTTCTACATGTGGTTACTAATGGAAACATAAAGGACACAAAAACAATATCTACACTTGCAAAGTCTGTCATTTTGCTGTCCTTTTAGGTGACTAATTATTGTTTTTACTTGTTTTGACCCTTTTAATTAAATGGCAAAAACAATGTGTTATTTATATAAAACAAATACAGCTTGAAGAAACATGTTTTTCCTCCTCCCAGAGTTGAAAAGGAATGATTGTTTCCACAAAAACATAATCAGTGGAAGAGAGACATCCCTTTATCAATGAAAAAGAGACAGGAAGAAACAGATAGATGTTTCTATATGAGTATTGAGATGCATGATAAAAGTGTAAGTGTTGGCACAGGCCCATGCACGCACTATACCACACACTATTGCATACAAAACAAACGCACATGCATAAACTTGACATAGAAGTTAAACACTGCATGATCCTGGGAGGTCACAGAAGGTTTTGATCTTTCCTCACAACTTGTTCTGTCTGTCACCACCCAGCCACCGTGAAGCATTCTTACATCTCAACCACATCTCGTTTGCAGTATTTGTATAGAAAGTTAATCCACAGTAATGGCAGAGAAATAAATAAGAAACATAGCACAATGTCAGGTTACAGGTGTAATGCTATGACCTAGTATTCAGCACCTTTTTATGCACACCTGTGATGAGATTTTGAAACAGACAAAACTCACTAATGCAACATTTTTGTTCTCTGATTCCAGTGTTTGCATTGAGTTAAATATAATTAAATATGGTTAAAGAGAGACTATCGCTGTTTTTACAGAGCTAATAAATGATATCGGGCCTTGGTACTTTACCTTTCCAACACTGAGCCCTCAGTATGTGAATTCTATCACACATGGAAATACTGCTCGTTTTAGTCACCATTACTTGTTGTTGCAGCCTATTGATGATTGTCTCTAAGATTATCCAATCACAATACAGCTGACTTTTCAATGACACTGAAGAGTTATGTCCATTTTTAAGACAATTTTTCCTCCAAAGCACTTTGTAGTCCAGTCTGATTGTGGTGATCACAAAATCAAGCCTTTCAGAAACAAACTCATTTAAACCCGATATGGACTCGGTTCTGTCGACTTATAAGTGCAGTTCCTTTCTGTTGATATCAAAACAAGGTTTCAAGAAGAGTTCTGAAATTGCACTATTTTCCACAGTTCTACAGCGAAGCAGTGTCAGTCCCCCTCGGGTAATATGCTTGCACACATTTTGTCATTTGTCTTCGGGTGCCACTCGTTGGACAACGTCATTGTAGAGGCAAGTGTTCTCTTCAATTATATATTCCATTTCCTTCTTACCCTCCTCTTACTCCATCGGGTGTAGTTACAGGTTCACCAGACAGTCATTAGTAGTGTTAACGGAGGAGATCTCACAGGACGAGCAGGTTACTGACAACTGAATAAATACTTATATGAAGGGAGTCACTGTGTTTCACCTCAGGATCCACAAAATATGCCAAGTTCCCTTTGAGTCCCTGAGGGGGAAACACAGGAAGACATACTTGAAACTTCACACATACTGGCACAATAAATCAAATATAAAGTGAATTAATAATCAGTATATAGAAATATTACATTCACTTATTCAAAACTGATTCTTTTGCCTTTATTCTCTAATTATTCAGTGAACTCACCTTGAATTTATTTTAGTTCTACATTAGCATGGCTCTCATGGCTGCCTTGCTGATGCGTTTGCGATTCTTCCTCATCCTTTTCTTTGGACGGGCTGGGGGTCTGGGGCCTGCTGGAGCCGATGGCTGCTGTGTGGTAGTTGATGATGTCGTCACTGTCAGAAAAAGATTGACATATTACTAACAAATGACCAAAAACCTATAACTTTTTCTCCTGTGGCTCTGTATGAATGGTTAACAGAACAGAGAAAACAACACGTCAACAGCACATCAAGACATTGCACCCTCAAATTCTTATTTGTGTTTTCTCTAACCTTAAAGTATTCAATATTGTATGTTACCTGGTTTCTGTGTTGTTATTGTTTGCAGATGATGGTGATGTTTGCCATGCAGGTGATGTTGACTATCTGTTTCCTTTTCCTTCTGCCGTCCCTCCTCCTCTCGTTTAATCTGCTGCTGCCTCATTATCTCCTTCTCTTGGTCCAGCCTCTTGTGGAGAAGTAGAAGCTCTTTTCTCTCCTGCTCCAGTTTTTCCTCCTCAACCTGTAATACCCTCACCTCATCAGGAGTCTCATTGTCTCTCCGTCTCACCAGTTCTCGAGGATCTGGATTTGGCTCTTTGGTCGGTCTGAACCTACGGCCAACTTTCTCACCGGGTTCCTCAGTAGGACTGAACATGGCTTCAGAATTCTGAGTAACAGGGTGAGAGAAACCACTCATGTGGCTCTTTGAAAATGTGTCTTCTGGCCGTAATGGACTTTGTGTGCCCCTGCTCCCGTTTCCCTCATTAACTTTTCCTTCACTACTGTTGAGGAGCAACCCATCCCCACCTTCTACCAACTTGTTCTTTGCCTCAACACCAACATTATCCACTGAGGAAATCGTCTTGTTGCCGTTTGAGATCCTACCATTCTTCCTTTCCACATTCTCCGGATTCTCAGTTTGGTCTTTAGTCCCAAGGAGCCTGGTGGAGTTATGTGCCCAGTGTGGAGCAAAAAGAATAGCCTCTCCCGAGCGAGATGTGTCCTCCCCAGCCAGGCTGTACCCTTCTCCAGGCTGAGTGAAGGTGTCTCCTCGGGGGCTCCAGTGCTGCTGAAGGAGATCCTCCAGGTGGGCCCTCTGGTTCTGCTTCAGCTCATCCCACTGATGGAGTTCATCCTTGGAGTGCACCTTGACCTTTGACAATAAAATTCAACATAATTCAATTCACCTAAATTTCAGCTTAGTCCATTAATGCTTTAATTATGCATTCAGTTTCACAAAAGAATGAGATGTTAATGAGTAGATAGAAAATAGACATGCTGTGTTCTAGGCATTTGTATGAAATTCACACAAAATTAGAGTAAGATTTCCCAATGTATTTATTATCTAATGTTAAAATATGAGTCTGAACCTGTACGTACTATACTGTACTATACTGTATGCACTATAACTATCAACAACCTTAAAGGCAGGAGAACCAATGAAACTACACTCTGCTGGCAAGTGTTTGACAGTAAAGGTTATCCACAAAATGGATTTTACCTGTCCGTGTTCTTGGCTGAGTGTCTGGTTTCGATGCTGGTGGTTGTGCTGTCTGCGAGATGATTTTTTCTTTGGCATAGGGGTACGTGGAACAGGCTGACATCGGCACTCCACGTGATCAACCACTGACACCACCGCTTTAGCGTAAGTGGGTCTTTTGCTGATGTACTCAATCTTCATGACCTGGAGGGGTTGAGAAGAAGATGGAAGTCAAAGAGGATCATTCTTAGTATAACACAAACATAGTGTTTAGACATGTGTGTACTGTATGCTTCTGTGTGTGTGGTTGTTTACCTGTAAGTATCTGGTGTGTGTGACAACAGGGACACACTGCAAGCTCTTGGTGTTGCAGCAGCCAGAACAGCGCTGCACCTCGACGCAGGGCGGCCATAACAGGAAGTTAGCGTTGCTACGGTCCAGCATCGCCCGTGTGACCTCAACCACCTCTGTACGAACTTTACACAGAGCCTGCTGAGCTGGCTGGGCATCTGGGGGATTAGATATGACTGAGAATGAGCATGGATGTTGAAACATTGGCCCCTGGGCACAGACTTAAAACACATTTTGCATCGTTTTGCAGTTTATTATACATCTCCAGTCATTTTGTGTGTCTGTGACATTTTGCAGGTTAAGCCCCTGACCCCTTGGCCCCTGTAATCCATCCATGACTGTGAGTATGACTGGTTGCACTTAGTATTAGCATTAGTATTCAGAACATACTGCATTCTAAATAATCTTTTACTCTATTTGACAACTGAGCCTTTAGAAACCCCTTTCCTCTGTTTGTTGAACCAATAAGTAAAAGACAAAAGTGTAAATGCACATGGGGCTCCTCATGATCTTTCACAGAAATCTAAACTCACACAAGTTGCTAGGAGATGGGTGTCTGGCAAATATGAGAGGCCTAATTAGATTCAATGCCATTCCGCTTACTCATTCATCCACAGTGACTCAGCTTGCCCTCTAGCTTGTTTGCATATGTATTTGTGGGATAGTGCAATACAAGCGCTCGTCACCAAAGCCCAATTTAAAATTGTATACGACAGTGGCAATGACTTATGCAGCTCACTTACAATTATCCTGCATTATCACCACAGCATCTATTATGGCCTGTTTCAAGCTGTTGCAGAGCACAAACAAGCAGGCGGATTATAATGTGAAACTCATGCATTTCAAATGAGTAGATACGCTACAACTTCTTCTAGTCAGACTTTGGTGATTATTGCATTGTGTTGGCCTGTTAATTCAGAAACATGAGGGAACAAGGTTCACAGTTTAATCAGTTCTGTTTGAACATACAAGGACATGTATAAGATGTTGGACGTAGTTTACACGAGGATTAATGTAGGGCCATTAGCCCATGCAAGAGGGAATCCAGAAAGGTCACCAGATTGTTGTAGATGGAAACGATAGCCCAAAGAGGTTAATGGGAAGGATTTTACCATGTCACTAAAACCATACTAGTTGCATTAATCAACTCCCAGGAAGGTGCAGACCTCCACTAATGAGGATGGAGTACATTTACATGCATGAGAAAAATCAGGCATCCTCCATCCCAACACTTCAACCTTATTTTAACCTAATTATCAGTATGGAAAGACAGATACTTGTCCTTACAAACTGATGCATTTGTTTTTTAAGATCTAAAGAAGTCAATGTTAGATTACTAGGTGTGGTGTCTTTCTAGGAATAAAAAGGAAGGAACGGGATTAGCTCACCAAGGCTCCTTGGTAGTCTATGACCTCCATTGGCTGCAGAAGTCCTGTCCTCCTCATCTGAGACAAAACAGTAAACAAAATATAATTTGACTTAAGTAAACATGGCAACTGATGGTCTGTCATTGGCATGTGGATTTCTTTTTTATTCTACGGCCTTCTAGCGCCCTCTGCATGTATAGAGGTAAAACATGAGCTCAAGGACTTGCATGTGGGTGTGTAAATGTGAGCGAGCAGCAGAAGACAGAACAGGAGAGGGTGAAACAAAGAGGGTGTGGGGGTAGTTCATGTCCCATGTGAGCGTGCACATGCAGAGAGAGGGGAAGTAGAGACCGAGACCTAGCTTAAGTAATTACCTGTTATAATTCTTACTTTGTGTATTTGTGTGTGTGTGTGTGTGTGTGTGTGTGTGTGTGTGTTGTCTCTGCTCCTTGTTTCTCCATTTGTTTGACCAAGTTTATTACCAATGATGTTTACCAGTCGCAATTAGGGTAGAAAAGTAGCCGCTTATTGTTGCCGCGTTAGTTTTCAGTTCATTTTGCATTGCCCATACACATTTTATTTATTATTTGACATTACCTAGTAAACTCTTCATGACGATTCTAATGATTAAAGTAGAATCTCAAACTATAATCAGCAGTAAAATTAGAATGCGCTGGTCTTTACCTACGGAGTCAGTGAGCAGCAGCAGCTGAAGGTCCTCTATGGAGGAGATGGGGCTGTTTCTAACCAGCTTCACCAGGGCTGCAGGCAGAGGGTCCCCCTGAAACACACAACAATATATAGATTAATATTAGAGGGCAAAGAAATAAGATGTATTACTGTGGACCGCCTCAGAACATGATTCTGGGAAAAAGGGAAAAGGCACGTGACCATTTAGACGTTTTCATTTCAGCATGACTAGAATAGCTATTTGTGAAGTCCCCTCCCTGCATCCATCCTGCATAAGGCATCGTAGAGTTTAACAAACAATTCCTCTCAGGAAATGAGGTACCATGTCAGACAGTAGCACATCTGCAACAACCATTTCACAGAAGTTTTAGTGTGTGTATCTGCTTGACTGAGGTTCAACGGGTGATCAAAATACAAACAAAATGATATCCCTTTTATCACAAACCAAAACCTGCGATTGGACACTCAATGCTGCTATTACTCTCAAACTGAAAGGTCTTTCAACACAAAGACTAACATAATAACTAAATCTAAGTTTGTTATGCTCTCTGAGGCTGTGAGCAGTTTATTTACATCCGTGATGGCTGTAAAACTCTTAATTTATGTACAACGATTTCACCTCAGATCTTATTGGTCCAAAATGGATGATGGGCCTTTTAACATTGTCTACACTAACTCACTAATATATCCCATGGTTCTTTAATCGTTTTTGGAAGACAATGGAGTTTTATAGCATGGAGGCATAAACAATATCAGGAAATACTTGCTAGCTGGAAAATTCAGTTCTGGTTTTGTTTTTCTTATGGGATTTGTTGATAATAACAAAAGGAAGATAGTCTTATCCTTAAACAGCATGCATTTGATTAAATCTTTCCACACCAAAAACCAGGCAACAGCTCTACATCGTGATTCTATGCACTGACTGTGGGTTTAACCCCCCCTCGTCATTAATGGGTAAGACAGCTAGGGAGCGGGGGTTATTAACCAAAGCGGACACACAATGGTCACTAAGAGCAGGGTGAATGACTATTGGCGTTGTGTCTTCTCATCTGCTAACATTTAGGGGTCAAAGGAGTCAGGAAGGAGTCAGGAAGTGGGGGAAGGAGTGATATAGAGAGGAGGAGAGAAGGGAGGGAGGTGCATCTGAAAAAAGAAGAGGAATAATAGATGAATAAGAGACGGGTTAAAATGGACAAGGATCAGACATGGGTCGAGACACTTCCTCACATTGGTTTAAATGCTGTGGATGTGCTTCATTTGCTTTGCCAGCTCACGCAAAATGTGCTGCGGCTAGTGCACCAATTAACACAAAGTTCACTGTCTTATAACAAACATACTTCAGCATTTAGAGATACACAATAATGTGAAATATCGCATGCCTTAAATTTAATTCTTCTTTAAACTAATAAAACAAATACATTTTATAGTGTAAGTCCGGTGTGTGTGAGGTTCCATTCAGATTCTGGGGGACATAATGAATCCCTACGGGAAGCAGGTTTTAGCCAAAGGAAGCAGCCATCCATGCATGGACATGTATTCTCATCCTGCTCCCACTCTACGCCATTGACTTTCCCCCATTGTTTGTTGGCTTTTCAGAGAGTCAAATAATACAGCAGGGAAATGCCTTCTGTATTACACTTACATCTCTGTTGCAGAGCTGCCGATGCCCCTGAGGAGTCATCATGATGATTTCTTCCCTTCGCCAACGGAGCAAGTCTGCCTGCTTGACTAATTGTGTCCGATGTTAATTATAGGATGTGTGCCTTTTGTTCACAGTGATGCCTGCTGTCATGGCAATTTATGTCTAAGCAGGAAATACAAAATAAACACTTTGGTTCTGATAAACAAAGCAGATATAAACCGATTCCAAATTCACAGAACGAAGTGTGTAAACACACATCAATAATGTTCAACGGGCTACTATGGGATGAAGATTGTGATACGTTCAGTGTCTCAAGATAATAAAATAGAGACTTATGGGGGAATTTTGTATGACCTGTACTTCGGTATACTGGAGCATGAAAGGATGATATCAGTGAACCTAATGCAATCTTTGTCTTTAAGTGGCACCTTATTTATTTTAGGGGGGGGACGACACATTTTGACATAATCCAGCACTGATCACCTGAGGCAAGCTCACATCCCCTGAAGGTCTATTGGACACATTGAGGAATGCCAGGTACAGGCAGCGGCTGCAGAGGGCAGGGGAGGAGAGGGAACATCTAATCATACGTAATTAGGGGGTAGTGTTAGCTGCCGCAGCAGCTGCCGCAGCACACGTGTGAGGTTTCACATGTAGTCACTGAAACTACGCCTACACGTGCGCAATAAATGTGACTTTAATTAATTCCTTTGTCATAATTTACCTCTGAGTTGGAAAGGCGCCAGATGCAATTAAAGAAAATGATGAGTTTGTGTATGCTAAAAGTAAATGTAAGTAAGGATTCCTCTTTGGTGGTCCATAGTTGAATGCATATGCTCATTATAAGTAGCACTTCATATATTAACAGGCTTTTAAATTATCACTCCCTCTAAAGACTACATGTCTTAAACCCATTCTCTTGCGATAATGTTCTTTTTATAAGAGACGTAAATGAAGCTTGCATACAGACATTTCACAGCTGCCATAATATAACTTTAAAATCAGACATGGGAATTTCCTGGTTTTATACCTCAAAGCCTTTCTAACTTTCTCTCTTTAAAACCCTTGCCCCTGTCAAACTGGAGTTTTCTTTTACATGTGGTGTCTACAGAAGCCATAAAATAAAAAAAAGACGGGTTGATGACAGGAGTTTAAAGTCATCCATCAAAAATGTGTTTCGCCCCAAAATCTACCTTTATGTGAAGTATGGTGACAGCGGACTACATGCATACACTAAATTGTAAGGGTTGAGTGAATGAAAGGAGGAATGAAAGCCCCTGTGATGGCAGTTCTTGATAAGAAGCTAGAGGTATTATATATTACATAAACAGTTCACATCCTGCAGAAAATCTGTATTTGCATTTTTCCCCTTCTGTTATGTTGGTTTTACTTTAACTGACAGCTAATAGTTGCTCAGTCCTGCCAGCAAACAATACCACTCCATCTGACTGGATAAAAAAAAGTCAAACTCTCAAATGTGCTGTGGCCTCTTTGTTGACTTGTTTAAATATCCACTTCCCAAGATTGACTTGTTAACTGTGTGTGTGTGTGTGTGTGTGTGTG
>JAVQJD010076553.1:0-13419 GCA_036023655.1 Nannoperca australis
ACACACACACACACACACACACACACACACACCCCAAACTTCAGAACACTGCTGATATACTTCACTAACTCCTCACACACTTTTCATCACTTGCTGACTCTCTCTTATACACTAACCCATCTTATTTAAGAACGTGTGTTTCTGTGCTTGGTACTTCACCGTCTTTCAGACGCACACACACACACACACACACACACACTAATAGCCCTGGCAGGTCTTGGCGTGAGGTAGCTCCTTGATGCAGCGATATAAGAGGCAGACAGGAGACAGAAACGGGTCAATAATTCATTAGATAGAGGGCTCAACTCAACTTCAACCCGAATAAACCGTCTATGACCACACACACACCGACACACACAAAAGTGCACACCCACGTCTCTCAATCCATCTCTCTATCTCACTCACTCCCAAACATTGTCTCAAGGGCTGTCAAGGGATAAGTCTCTCTTCCACTTTCTCTTCATTTCCCAGCTCTACTTTCCTCCTTCCACAAGAATTTCCTCTCACTGCTGAATTGATGCTAATGTCTAAGTTAGTTTGAGTGTTTAGTCATTTAAACCCCAGAATGTGTACAAATAGGGCCCAGGTCTATAAGCCTTTAAGTCTAACATGTGCCTTAAACAAACTGATAGGAACCAGAAGAGATGTGACTCCATGCTGACTAGCTGCAGTGCATACAGAGTCTCCGTATCTTACTCCTCTTATACCTGATATCCACTATCTTATATCCGCATGTTGCAAAATGATGTGCAAATCAATATACTCCTAAGAATGATCTCTTCTCTCTTCCCTTCACTGGCTTCTGTCTTTCTCCCCCCCGTGCCTTCGTCTCCTCTTCCTCCTCTCTCATGTGTCGCTGCCCCTCTGCGTGTCCCCTGTGGTGGCTGACAGAGGTCTGAGTGTTGTGTGGCGCCCACTCTGGTGTTTCTGCTGCTGTTGTAATAACACAGAAAGCTGCTGGAAGGCCAGCTAAGGTGAAATGAGAGATCTGAAACATGGCATCAGCATAAAACCTGGGATCAAACCTGCAACCCTCTGCTACACACGCTGTCACAACCCAATAGTTTCAGTCCAAAATGAAATCCAATTGAAAAAAGGCCGTTTGGCAGTAAACTTTGAAGCACTGCAAGCAAAAGATCATGAGGTCCTGCAGTATTGTCCTCAAGTACCGTTACGTTTTCTTCTCCTTTCTTCCACAGTGACACTAAATGCATCTTTACAATACAAACCAATCCAATTGCCCCAAGTTTTCCTTCTGTCATGAACTCATGTTCACTGGTCAAGTTATTTCATTCCACAAAACTTAAAAACTTAAATGCTGAATCTTGATTATGATTATAATTATTTGGTCTTTTTTGTTTTTTCCTTTTTTCCTTTTGAAACATCAATATCAACCGTTACTATAGAGGCAAAGAGTTTAACGTCAGCTGGACAGTGGACCAGCTCACGATGATGCTCGTCCACTGTGCTGCACACTTGCACACCTTGAAGCGGCCCGGTGAATTCATTCAAACCATCACAACCTGAGTGTGAGCACTGCTGGAAGCTTTTGACTGACCTCGTACAGTGTGATGACCCCGTTGGTCTCATTGGGAGCTTTCCACTGCATGAAGATCTTCTCTTCATAGGGCGTATTCTGCAGAGACTCCATTGGAACAGAGCCGGGCACTGCAGAGACAGAGAACACGAAACATTACTGCCATGTGACTTTTAGAAGTAGTCTTATATTTAAAAAGTAAAAGTAAAAGACACTTTGATGTGTGATAATCTCTATAAACATTTTAGTATCTGAAGTCCAATCACGTTTGAGCGGGCTTTGGCTGCATGCAGATCAACAGTCCGTGTCGAGAGCACAGAGCCCTTTTTAAAACTGTATCTGCATTCAAATCATTGTCAGATGATAGCCAATGGGTTCCCAGATTAGCATTCAGATTGTGAACAATGACCAGCGCAAGTAAGAGGAAGTCTTGTCCCGGATATCTGTTATATCAATACCTGAAGCCCCGAAACAATGACCATTACCCCCAGGGGCTGAATCATGGTGAGACGAGAGCCAGTGGGTTCCGAGACTGGGTGTGTGATAACGTGAAGAAGATTTCTAGCCAAATGTAACTTAGTGGTAAGTGTCGAGGTGGTGGAAGCTGCTTACCACCTCAGCAACAATCACATTTATTGATGATAAGTTTAGTATAGTCTCAGATTTTATTTTACCAACCTCAGTTTAACATCTTACAACAATGAAGTGAAAAGTGTGAATAAAGCCACCTCTTCAGAAAACCTTCATTTACAGTTGTGAAGACATTAAGGACTATATAATAAATATAATATGTCAAAGTATATCCATAAACACGCTGCTGACATGTTGGATCACATACTCATAACGCTGCGCACAGAGGAAATCAAATGATTACAGGAAGAATTAAAAGCAGAGTGTGAAGAAAAGCAGAAAAGAGGAAGGAGCGAGGAAGAAAAGGAGGAGCGGAGGAAGGTTATGCTTATTAAATTTCAGTTCCGTTTCTCATCATTAAATTATTTTATTTAACGTGGCAAAAGTTTCAAATATCTGCTCAGCTGATCACAATTATTAAGTTACCCAGAATCTAATTCTGGGCTGTTTCCCTGTGAGGCGGAACGAGACCCGCTGGCTGCTCCCCAAAATGTTATCATGAAGACATTCACAGCAATTTAGTATGACATGGTATTCCATCATGTTTCTTATATCCTGAAAGGCTGAAGTCATTATATATATATATATATACACATATATATATATATACACATACACATATATATAGCAAGAACTGAACTGAGAGGCACCTTCTGAAAATGAACTGTCCAAAGTTGTTCTGATTTGCATCAAACACAGACTTCATATGAAACCAGACAAAGAAATGTAGCTGAAAAACAGGTTTTTATTGTGATAATTGTTTTATCCTGAACATAGTTTCAGTTAAGCTGTTGCCATGTTCATCAGTTATTCAGTGACATGGAAATGTTGTAGATTATTTTTGTACTAAATGTCATTTCCTAATGAATTCAGTGAGAACATCAGAGCTTCTGCTGAGTTTATAATCAGCTTTTTGATGCTGTAAAAGAATCGTCGAGGCGAGCTGAGCAGTTTTTGACTTGCAGGTATTGCTGTGATATTGAACAGCTCGGCTGTAATTTGTGAAATTAAAGCAGCCTCATCCTAAACTGAACAGGAGACAGAGAAGCTGTAATGGCGCCGTGTAGAGATGGCTCTTGAAGCAGCCCTGTAGACGGTGAATAATGGAACCACTGCTGGGACAAAATGACAGCAGCTATGGTGATTTTCTTTGGCTATGGGCACATTTTCTGACTCACCGCTGGGAGCCCTACATTCAACTCAAACTCATTTGGATGGAATACTTCAAACTAAAAGTCTATCAACTTACAAAGTCAATTACTAATTCAATGTCAATGGACCAACTGTCTCCTGTCAGGGGAAAACTTTCACCTTATGTCTAGATGATTTCCAGTTTAGGGAGGCTCAGTGCAGTTTGAAACTTTTGTCTGTTGTCATGGATCTTTAATCAATCATGTTGCACTTGAAATTAAACACTAAGTCTTTCATTTGAAGCTGTTGAAAACTACATCCAATACGCAGTAAAGGAACTGTTGTCCTTTTGGTAGACTGCTAGTGGGTCTAACGCATATTAATGGACAAAATAACTAACTTAATTAAAGTTTTATATTCAGTGTTTGATGGTAGATCTTTTACAGCGGTATCCTGTTCATGAACTGTAATGCATCCGTCTTCACTGGGGTTCAGGATTGAACACAACTGAACCAATGTTCCACCTACAATCAAGTGTTTGTGAGCTCTGTTGTGGATGAAGAACATCTGCCAAGGCCCATTTGAGCAGAATATTGTTGGATTGATTTCGGTGAACTATGAGGCTGAAAACTGGACGAAACTGTGGGCTCATGTTTAATTTGCTCTGCAGATGCTTCTGGTCCCATTCTGACAGATTTCCAACCAGCCAATCACAACCGTTTCTCTATGGGGCGGATCTGATATGATGCTGCTGCTAATGTGGAACGTTATGAATCCGCTATCACATCCGTATTAAACAAACAGGACTGTATTTTTTATCTAAAAAGAAGTATGAACACGTGTTCTTAAAGCTTTTGCTAATAAGACAGATGGGTTTGCTGTACTTCCGTCAAGATTTGCTCAGCGCTACATCACATGTCTGGTTGCTCTGATTGGTTGTGGGTCTATCCAGTGAGCAAATAGATGTCAGGTATCAGGTTAGAGAACTAAAGAATATTCTGAAAACTGAAAATCAGCGCTTTAACCAATAGTCATGTTACATGTAAAATCAAAAGTGTTAGAGTAAAAGAGAAAATAAAGTGTCACTGCTCAAATACTAATGGAATGCACTGCAGTTTGTAGATATTTGCTTTACAGCATCACTTAGCAAATCGCTGGCAGGGTAACTTGAGGAAAGGTAAATACCTGCCTGCTGGTTCACACTGAGCAGTGACAGTACTGCACATCTTATTCACACAGCGGGGGGGCAGACAGGTTACCTACTGCAGACGCTTGACTTATTATAGTCAAATCTACCTAGTAACAAGCGTGTGCATCTGTGTGTGTGTGTTTTCAGGAAGAGACAGGCTTTCACACGTCTTTATGAAGGCACAGAGACAGAGAAGAGGTGTCAGACACCGTCAGGGAGTGAAGCTGTCAAACAGTGAAACACACAACTACACCATGTTACACACAACAACAGGCACACACATGCACAAACACATGCACGCCATGAACACACACACACTGAGGGGTGTGAATTGTTCTAAACATTAAGGAGAAGGAGGCAGACAGTGCCAGGAGGGACAGCTGACTGCAATGTGTTAAAGTGTGTGTGTGTGTGTGTGCATTTCTTGCCTCACTTCTTATTTTTGTTCCTCACTTTCCT
Source organism: Nannoperca australis (assembly GCA_036023655.1). Lineage (NCBI taxonomy): Eukaryota > Metazoa > Chordata > Actinopteri > Centrarchiformes > Percichthyidae > Nannoperca > Nannoperca australis. The sequence continues at coordinate 4,947 of JAVQJD010076553.1, forward strand.
TTTTCCGTCATGATTTTCTACCACACTGCGATCTCTGACCTTTAATCTATTTGCTATTGGCTGTGCATAACGTTTGGTGATGGAGAAAGCTTCCTCTGCCGCTGCACTCACTCTAAGTCATTGTGGAGGAGAGTGTCAGCTAAAAGCCTGCAATAGGACACAGGAATGAGTCAGACAATGGCAGGAAGCTTTTATTGCTTTTTGTCTGATGCAAAAAATAAAGCTTTTTCCAAAACATCCTGAACATTCAGCCGTTTACAGCCACAAATTGAATCTAACAAAAAAAGACGGATGCAGCAAAGCATCTCTTTTTACAATTGAGAAGCGAGTGCCATTATCCATCTTTCTTCAAAACGCAAAGGAGCTTCAGGACGACCTCTGGTGTCGGAGTTTCAAAGGCCGCCTGCTATTTTTCATGCCTGCCTTAAGATTCAAAGCATCACACACCGGACAGACCAGCTCTTTCATTGGAAAACTGCGTCGCTGCTTACAAATCACAGCCTAGTATTTCAGTCTGAAAACTGACTTTCATTACCTGCCTGCTGTGTCTGACAGCATTGTCAGAGTAATCTAAACCATCACAAAATGTATTTCGTCTGTATGAAATGTTTATTGCTTTTTGCCCTATTTTGCCAGTTATAATGATATCTACAGTAAGACTCACAAAGACTCACTTTACGTTTTGGTCATAACACCAGACTGTGAGGCCTTGGTCTAACACATATCTATTCATTTTTTTCACCACTCCTCCAAAAATCTCATAACCTCATTGCTAAAATTGGTACATATTAGTTTGACCTGCTGAAGGCATTACATTTCCAACCATATCTGGATGGCGTGCATCAGCTCTGAGCAGGTTAGCAGAATAGGATTGCATTTCATCCTCGCGCAAAGCCCCAATATTCCCACGATTGGGTGCATTTTGTCTTTCAGCATGTGCATGAACTCGACTGAGAACTGCTACATCAATGTACTGACTTTTGTTTTTTAAATTGAAATACATGCATGAAAAACCATCTTGCAGACTTGGAAGATGTTGTGAGTCATATTAACATGTAACCTGCTGAGTTACACACTTGAAAGAAGGACATTATAGAACCAGAAAGTCAAGGGTCGATATCCGCGCATGAACCGCTGTGTCACAGATATGGAGATACGCACATATAAACACACACACACACTAGCAGACATCTGACAGAAGAATATTTTGATGAGTAATTCCAAGGTGTTGATAAAGGTCCCAGCCTGTGGAGCACATCAAATTACCCTATCAAAGAAACGCAATTAGATGCTGCCATTTCTATTCAACACCTTATCACTCACTTTTGTGTGTGGTTGTGTGTTTGTGTGTATACTCTCACATCTTTTATGATGCACAATGTCTACCTGGATATCTGGGTGGTGCCTTTGTGTGTGGGGCTGTGTGTGTGAATGCATGTGAGAGCCTTCTATGACTCACTGCTTGCTGCTTTCCAACATGCACATGTGACTGACTCACACACGCTGCTGTGTATCAGCGGGGTGTGTGTGTGTGTGTCTTTACTCTTTGTCTCTCTGTGTGTGTGTGTGTGTTCCTGTGCACCTTGGGGTCTGAGGCATTAGAAAACAGGCTTCATTGAAAAGATAACAGCAGCTGTAACACATTAATCATAACTTGATTAACTTCCACCGTGCTGCACAATGAATGGCCTGCTTTATTAAGCCAGAACTCACTCTCCCTCTCTCCCTCTCTCCCTCTCTCTCTCTCTCTCTCTCTTCTATTTTTTTCTCTTAACCCCTCTCCCTCTTGCAATCCTTAGTTAAATCCAAATTGTCTTCACTGGCATGAAATTAATCTCTGCTCTCCTCTCTGGCTTTCATCTCTTTCTCTCTATCGGCTCTTATCCAGGTTTTTATTATAATAACCAACAGACCTGATTGTTTATATGGAAATTTTGACTTTTATTCTTTGTTAGTTTGTTCGTTTATGACTTTGAAGCAGCAACTCGAACAAAAGCAAATTAAAAATGTGTGCTTATTAGTTTAGTTTGCACTCTGTTTCTGCATGACAGGGTTTAGAGTGTGCACTTTCTTCCTTACTGTAGCGATTGAATGGTCTCCTTTAGTTATGGGCTGTGGACACATTGTGAAAAACACAATGAGCATTCTTCGCATTTCGATTTACGCAAAACACACATTTGATTACATCCTCAGTCAAAACTTGTTGCGCCTCTCTGACCCCTGACATTAAGTCTCAAGTGTCATGACCCCAGCAATAGTGAGGCCTTCTGTATGTCTGTTTTCAAGGACATATTTAAAAAACAGTTTCATATTGATAAAATATAATACATTTTAATATTTTAATTATATTATAATACATATAAATGTCTGGGCTTGCTCTATAAGAAAAGTTCCCTAAGAAGACTTTGTTGTGATGATGATTTGGTGCTATATAAATAAAATATGTCCTTACAAATCTCACACTATCTGTCTGCAAACCTCCATGGAGTTCCAGAGTACCTCTGTCCCAAACAGCATTTATTTTCCTCCAGTCATGATATTATTTTTCTGTGTATGACACAAAGATTCGATATGGTGATGAGATCTTTTCAAACGATGGATATCTCATTTTGGGATAAAACACCTCATTTAGTCTCATGTTCACACGTGGAAACATGGAATAATCCATGGTATATGTATTTTTATAAAGCCATTCTTCATGTTGTTCAAGATTTCATCAGTGTAGAGGTTGATCCTCTCTGGGAACCAATAAACACATCTCGATGAAAAGCAAGCAGGCGGGAGTTACCAGCAGTGCTTCCGGACTGGATTAAGATTAAATAACACGTAGTGATATAAGGATTACATGACAGATCTGTATTAGTTATTAGGATTTCAGACTAGACTGTGTATCTTCTTTGTTTTTAAAGGAAAGAAGGAATGTTTGCTCTTTAAAGTATGAGCAGGTGTTTTGCATTAAAATGTGTTTTTCCCAAAAAGCAATACCTTGTTTTTACCTTTTAACATTCAAACATGGCACAGTGTCATCTCCATACAAATGTAAGCGTTGTTATGAACAGTACATGACTAAAACACATGTCACAGAGAACACAGCCTGTTTGAGGTTGTTAACCTTGACCAGGTTTGGTTTTCCTACAAGCTTTAAAGATGATTGATGGGAGAAAATCACTTTCTGGGTTCAGAGCATTCAATGATTCTTGATCTACCAAATAACAGTTCAAATAATTAAAAGCACATAAATGATAAGTTCGCTTCGATGACTAAAATGCACTTTGATGCATTGCCTGTTTGTAAAGTGATGACTGCACAAACAAAAAGATAACAAGCTGTTGTCTCTGATTGCTGCTGTTCTTCTCCTGTGATCTTAGAAAAGACCCAGCGCTCTGAAGATAAAAAGATTATTGGGTCTCAATGACTGACTGTCCTTTGAGTGAGGAGATCATTTCTCTCTTTAAAGGGAATGAGAGTATTTATGTCACAGTCATAAGGATTTAAGATCAGTATTTAAATATTTAATATCTGCTGTTTGACAGTGCTTAACCACTGACAGGATACGTAGCCCGATAGATAAAAACAACATGAATTCAGCCATTATCATCACAAGATATACATGATACACACAGGATATGTGTGTGATTATCACCACAACTGCTAGCAACAGTGTACTATTTTTAACTTCTATTTCAGCACAATGCTAACCCTTCCTTTTTACATTATTGTAAAGAAAACAGATTTCTAATATTTCTATTGATGCATTTCATAGAACCATTATAATTACGTGGTAACCACATCATACAAGTTCACCTGTAAACCAGCTTTGCACTCGAATACGCAGTTTTCTTTTCAAATGTAGTTGTGCATTTTCTTTATTTGCCATCGCTGTGTGTTGTTAGCTTCTCCTGTGTCATTGCTATTTAAAGGTATACTATGGAGTTTTTTAGCACCTGTAGTGCTATGGAGCAATATTTGTATGAGTGGGTCCCCATTTAGTGTGTGAGCAACATCCCTTCAATTCAGTTCAATTCAATTTTATTCACAACCTGCCAAATCCTAACAGACGTTACCTCAGGCACTTTCATACAGAGCAGGTCTCCACTGTTCTCTTTATGTCGTGTTCTCCACTGACAATTTACAATTTAAGTTGTTTTTTGTTAAACGGGCTCTGCAACACACTTTTAAGTTAAAAATACTTTTTGATAACACTATCAAATAAAGAACACACATAATAGGTATGGATCAGGAAAGGCTCAAGTTGAACTAATGATATTAATGATCCCTCTGTTCTTGAACAGAGTTTGACAACTTAGCCAACTTACTCCCATTCACTTAAAGGGAGATGCTCAGTACGACTACACTCTTCACTAAGTAGCAGCTACGATCTAGAGGGGTCACACTCTGCAAAATAGTTGTGTAACAGCCTTCTTAGGGGAAAAAAAGGTTGTCAGAGTGTGTGTACTGAAGAGGTGAGCCTACACTGACTTCCTCTCACACATTTGATATACAAGAGGCCTGGCGGTAAAGCAGCTGTATTGAGCTGATCTGACAGCTACCTGACAAATAGGTGTTTCATGGTTAGGTTAATAGGCTGATGTTTACAGTGAGTGGACATGACATTTGTCTCTGAGGCTAGTCTCTGTGTGTGTGTGTGTGTGTGTGTGTGTGTGTGTGTGTGTGTGTGTGTGTGTGTAAGTTCACACTGTTCATACGATCAATACGAACATTTCTCAATAAACTCTTACATTCTTGAGAGTAAAACTTCAATTTAATTTGGACATTTTAACTTTCAGACTTTTATATTTCTTTAGACACTTGAACCCCGGGGGGCAATTAGCATTGTAGTGACGTGGGGCAGAACAAAAGCAATCAGTTTCAAGAGTAAACATGGAAAATCAACTTCTAAGCAGCATGGAACTAAGACAGAAGCACGATTTTCTACAATAATGGACGTGTCAAATTAACAATGCTGGGTGCCTCACAGTGTGACAGCCGAAGCGTTGGTGACCTAAAGTGACTGGGGAGACTGTGCGGGTGTGTGTTTGTGTGTATGCTGTAAATCTTAAGGGTGTAAAACAATGATGAAGGACATGATTAAAACCTGAGAAGTTCTCATCCTGAGATTATGGTTATAAACTAGGGAAACGGAGGCGTGTGTGAGAGAGAAAAGACATTTTAAATCTTAATTGCAAATCCTTCATTTAAAGTATAATTCTATGTTATCAGCAACATTAAAGAAATATGGGGAAAACCATACCGTGTGTGTGTGTGTGTGTGTGTGTGTGTGTGAGTGAGAAGCTGCATCGTTTTCTGGAGCCCAAGCTCTATAAAGCCATTACCGTACAAACAGCAATTAGCCTCTGTGTGAACAATTGCTGTTCTGTTCCCTAATTACTGAATTACAACCAGGAGATTAACGATGGTTAAATAAAAAACAATTAAGAACAAAACAATTAAGGTTGAGGTTTTTTTTCCTTTCCCCCCAAAGCCATTTCTACTCCCCTGTCATGTTAACTCTTTTTTAAAGGTTTCAGACAACTTGCAGCGTGTGTGTTCAGCTGGCAAAGGTAGGAATTTCAGGCTGAGATGTGTGATGTTCCCCAGAAGCTAAATTCAGAGGATATTAGTTATGAGATCAGGAGAGGAACAGCGAGCCCGGAGGAGGGTGGGAAAGAGATGAGAGATCTGGGATCATTACAACAATGTTTTTATCCTGCTTATCAGGCACTGCTCTAATGGATTCGAGCTATTCCAGTTTATCGCAGGCATGTTGTTGAGAGAAATGGGAAGCATCAATGAATTATTAGTAGTAGCGGCTAGGGCAAACACTGTTCTGAATCAGTAGAACATGGAGGCCCCTGGAAAGAAAACAGGAGTTTAAAATGTTGTTGTGTAGAAATATTTCGAGCTCCATTTTTATTTGCAGCATTAATAAAGTATGTCAGTACGTCCTGTATTGCTTTTCCTGCTCAAGCACAGTGATAAGACCTGGCTGTGAAGCTGTGATTAGCTTGAGGCAGTGCTTCAGTTAGTCATAGGTAGTGGAGTAATTACGTTTTCTGGCCACCTGCCAAATGCGTGTTCTACATTCACTCTATTTTAACTCTGCTTTGGTCTCCACCAACTCCTAAGAATAAATCTGGCACTTTAGCTGCTGGATGTTTCACCTTCCTTTCACCGATGACGATGGAGCTGCCATGCAAGGACACTTTGACATGTGGACTGAAGCTGTTGGCCAACAGGGTGTAATGAGAGCTTCTGAGAGTGAACCATTGAATAAGTGTTTCCTAAGACTAAAACAATACAAAAACAAGAGAAATAATTTGGTGTTGTGGATCAAAAATATGAATTAATTCAGGTTTAGGGTCTAAACATAAATCATGGCAATAATCAGAGGGACATTTCATTTAATAGGGGACACTCCCAGTCCTCCAGGTTAACTCAAGAAGGTAAGGAGGTTCTCCAAGCTGCAACACATGGACACAACTCTCCTACTTAACACGTCAATAAAACACTTTAAAAGTTATTCTGTTTACATGTGACATGGTCTCAATGTCATTTTTATTTTTTATTAAAAACAATGGCTATTTGTTTTAAATAACAAATATATTAATAATTTAATATTAATATTATTAAGATTAAAACCTTACTTCATCCCACAAGTTAAAGGCCCTGAACTGTTGGAGACCATTTTTTAATTGTTGTTTTCATTTTGTCTCTGTGTGCAGTGCTAAACAACGATTATGCTAATGTTTCTGCACTGCTACTCCCAGAGCCAGCTGTCAATCACACAGTGTGGTTTGCATGTTCTGTTGGAGAAGACTGCGTTTCTGTAGGTGGCCAGTTCTGCTTCTGTTTCTTCTAAACAAACTACTGCTGCTGCGGTCAGAAATGCACAAGGCATCATGTTCATAGAGCCAGAGGGTTTCTGTCAGGAGAGGCTGACCAGACACTGAGTTGCTGGAATAGCTAAAGCTGTCATGAACTGCCTGGTGTTAGGTTGAATAAATATTGCATAATACAGTTTGAATACATTTTTGCAAGTGGTGTGATTTTTACTCACCATCCTCCTCTGTCTGTTTGACTATCTCCTCGCTCTCCTTGCTGCCTTCTGGGTTGGCCAGGACCAGCCGCAGTCTGACCGTGACAAAGGGCCTCAGACCCCTCAGGGTGTAATGTGATGATGTCTGGATCAACTCCTCTGCCACGAACTCCTGCTGGTTAAACACATACTGGTACTGCACCTAGAAACAGAGGGAGAGACGTGACATTTAACTCCACTGTAATTTGGTTGGAAACAGTGATTGCTAATGCAGAGCTGTCCTTACATAAGGCACTTAACCCTCCAATGCTTTGACAGAATTGTCAAGTAGAGAACGCAGTGACTTCAATGTGCAGGAGTGATGAACGTCAAAATCCCACATGAACCTGATGAATGAACCTGGTGCTGCTAAATGTGCTTCTAAACGTCTAAACGGTGCACATAATCATTACCTAATACTAACATCTTAATTATTGCCAAAACATAACTTGACCTGTCACATAAAAAAAGGTCAGCTGTGCCACCGGTTCTTCCTACTGTCACGCCGTGCGTTCATGTGGTTTGTCATTACAGCGTGACCTGCAGGCCGCTGTGCGTACCGTCAGATTGTAGCTGTGGCAGCGCGTCACTGCATACCCAAACGTCTCCCACTGTATAGTCAGCTGGCGGGCTCGGACATCCACCACATTGACATTTTGGGGACCATGGACTGGATCTGAAGGAGACAGACAGAAGCAAAAGTTAGTTGTTCAGCTGAGCAGGAGAGGCAGCAGGTTCTCCATTTATCCAGCATCTGTTGAGCTGCACAAGACTCTAGTTCCTCTCAATGAACTGATTTCATATCACAATTCTTTACATTGTGTAACATGACAAAAAAACTTCACTTTACCCAAACAAATTGTGATTATTTCTGATATTTTGGAGCAGCATATATACATATATATATATATGTATATATGCAGTACTTTTGGAAAAACAATACATTGAGTTCATCAGTCACAGGTCTGTGAAACACAGAAAGGTTAACAGTATCATTCGTGCAGGTTCTTTAGACACCGTTTTTGTCAACAATCATTTGAGATGCTGTCCTTTCCTGATAATCCAACACACTGTTGTGGGACTACCAGCTCCATCAGCCAGTTGGACAAAATCACATTCCACTTCTTATGTGACCTACATTTTACAGGCTACAGGTCGCTCTGATGGGACACAAAGGCTGTAAACAGGTTCCAGCCTGTGAACTGTTAATTACTGGGAAGTCTGTCTGACCACCAGGCCATGCTGCATCGTTACAGGACAGCCCAGATTCACAAACCAGAGACAACAACAGGAGTCGCTGTATTGATCTGCAGACATCTGGAGTCTTTTTTACTGCCTTCCCCATATGCCACACACACACACACACACACACACACACACACACACACACACACACAC
>JAVQJD010076554.1:0-13520 GCA_036023655.1 Nannoperca australis
CGTAGAGGAGAAATGCTGAAATTAAAGTATCGATCCCATCACGCTAGTATCGATCCGATACAGATACCGACGTTGGTATCGATATTATCGATATTTGGATCGATCCGCCCACCCCTAGTGGACACATACACACTAACTCAATGGACAGTCAGTCACTCACACACGCACTTTATTCCTCCTAGTTCCCCAGTTTCTGATTAGGTGGGACCCTTTAGTTATCGTTATCCATACCTAAACAGACAATACTTTATTTGAACTAACCTGATTTGAAGTGTAAGGTTCACATCACATCAGCTTGAGACCTGCATGTGACAGACACTGGCTGCTGAGAAGCCTGTGGGGAATAATCTGCCAGAGATCTTCACAATCCTCATTATTTCCTCCATCAAAGCTTCACAAAAGTTGGGGCCTACAGCAAAAGGCTTTCCCAAGCTGACAAGATGGCTGGTTGCAGGGAGAAAGAAAAAGACAATGCACAATACATCTCACAGGAACAGGTGCGTTAACTACACAAAGTTTTTTATAAAGAACTGCTACAACAGCAAGAAAGCAACTTCAAAGTTTATGTGCACACCGTCATGGATACTACAAACACAAGTATGAATAACATTGAACGTGGTTAGAATCAGAAGAGAAGGTGCTGACATTCTTCTGGGACAAACTGGACCTGGACCCTCACACCACTGGGATAGAACGAGTCCAACGGGCTGGAAAAGTTTTGAAAGCAGCAGAAGGCATCCCTGGTAGATCTCGAGAGATAATTTTGGTAAATGCAAAAAGGCTGAAAGGATCAAACATTTATATAAATCCTGTCCTGACTCAGTTCAGCAGAGGAGAAAGGAGCTGCTTCCAGAGATAAAAGCAGCCAAAGAAAAGGGGACATTGCTTTTCTAAAGGTATGACAAGCTAATCGTCCATAAACGGCATTAAGGAGAAAGAAAGGGAACTTTTAACTTTTGAAAAATGAGGGGAAATTCACTTCATGTATAATTTCTATTGCTGCTGTACTTCCAAAGAAAAGCTAGAAGATTACTCACTTGAATATTTGTAGTTTAAGGAATAAAGTGCATTAGATTACTGATCTATTGTTATCAAACACAATTAACATCTTTGCAATATCTGAAACCCATTTGGAAGAGACATTTGATGAGGAAACTATGTGCATACAAGGATGTAATCTATAGAGAGGATAGGACTACATATAGGGGTGGTGTAGCTTTCTATGTTTAAAATCATATCCCAGAAAAAGTTAGGGAGGATAATGTGTAATGAAATTAAATAATGAAGTTAACTTACCAGACATTAAATCCATTTTGTAGTGGGCTGCTTCTATAGGCCCCTCAGCTCAAACTGTAATTATTAAGAAGCTATGGTTGAGATGCTGGATAAATTATGTAAACTGAATATGGAAGCAGTTTTAACAGGATACCTAATTATTGACTGGATATTTTCTGTCCCTTAAAACATCCACTGCTTACCATAATTGACGCATGCTGTTTGAATCAAATGGTGACACAACCAACTCTCCCTCTTGTTTCAGCACCCTTAACTTCCTGTCTTTGTGTTTCCCACCAGTCTGATTGTCTGCCCTGATTGTTTTCACCTGTGTTCCTTGTGTATATGTATTGTCTTCCCCTGTCCTGTGCCAATTTGTCACATTTTTTTCAATGAACATGGCAGCAATTCCTTGCGCCAAGAGAAACATCCAGAGTATCAGTGAGATCTTTATTGTTAAGTTGTTTCACTATTCCTAGAGTGATTCTGAGTTAGAGAGCGATTCTAAGTTTGGACCTTTTTGGATTCCATGGAGGTCTTCTGGGGTATTTTCCTTATGTCTCATGTTTAACCACAAACATCAGTTGTGTTAGATTTTTTGTTTGTTTGACTGGCAGTGGCAGCTGGTATGTGATAAAATTTCAATTTGGAGCCATTACTTTTTCCATTCTGGCAAACGACAACAAAGCGAGATGACATTTTCGATTAGCCTACATCTCTCAGGCGAAATGTTTTGTCTCTTGTTAACATAATGACATAATCATGATGTTGGCACTAAAAGGTTCTATATACATTTTTATTCCCCTCACAATTTAACAATCCAGAATGTGCCTATAGTGCGAGGAATCTGATCCTGTGGCATTGTAGCATAGCATGTGATAGCTTAGCTAGAATGTTTTCACACCTGTAACAGACTATATCTTGAAAGAAGCCTTCCCAATCCTGGTCAGCACTTAAATGAAAACTGCATTTCTGTTGATTATGGTAAGATTGTACTCAAAGTGATACGTCACATGGTCACTTGTCCTGATGACTGATTTACAGTTTGAGGCTGAAACCAAATTATAAGCAGCACTTATGGGGAGTCATTTGCCACGTGACGTAAGCAGGACCTTATGTGGAAATATTCTTCCTAGCATTTGACTGGGATGTTAAATCTCTTAAACTTACACACACACACACACACACACACACACACACACACACACACACACACTCACACAATCAATTATTGTGCAATCAAAACATCCACAGTTTTAATAAAAAAGCATGTCTATTTTCTATGCAAAGTTTCTTTTGTTTGATACCAGTAAAATCCAGCCCTTAAAAATGTATCACAGCCTTTGAATCTCTTGAGGGGTTGAAATGGAACACAAATATCTTTAAATATTAAATTAAAGAAGCATAACTCTCTACAAAGCATGTGATTCATCACTGTGACGAAACTATTACGAGAAAAGGCAGCATGGACTTGATGCCAAATAAATCCACTGCTGCCCTGAATAAAAGCCTGCTCCTTTTTAAAAGGCAGCTGTAAACACAGTGTGGACATTCATGTCTCTCTGCAGTCACCTAGTTTCTCTACTCTTCTCACACCACCTTCCTCCTCTATCCCTCCATGTGTTTCTCTCCATCAGTCCCCCATCTCCTTCTCTTTGCAGTTTATATTAATGCTCAGAGGTTATATTTTATGCCTCCCAATTCACATATCTGCACCCTGACTGGTGTTTGGAGAAGTTCCAATGTCTCCCAAAAGACCATGAAATGTACCACTATGACAGACTCTCATAAAGTTTCACACGAGTGGGTTATATTTATGAGCAATGATTCACATTGGAGCTGACTACTTTTTGGAGATGTTCTGCCTTCTTCCCAGAAGGCCCTTTGGAAGCATTTTTTTCTCTTAGATTGCACCCGGAAAGTTTTTCCTCTGACAAATTACTTTTTGCTTTTTCCTCTTAAACGTGATGAGAAAAATAGCAAGAGGGCAGAAATGGTTGCTTTTTTGTTTATTAATTGGTGTAACATACAATATTTAACTACATGATTCTACATTATACTAATCAACACAGAGAAAAGGAAGCTAATTATAAATGAAACGTTTTTATTGCCCTGAAAGGCTGTATTTGTCAGCCTGGCTGGTAACCAAGATGCAAAATATGAGGCTCTTGTTCTCACCTACTACTACAGTAGTGTTTTCTACTACAGTTAGCAAATAACCGAAGTGTCTGTGAATACAGTTTAGTAACCTCATCCCTTTCTTATATGTGTACATGTGTATTTATACTGTAAGAGACTTGTTTATGTGGGTGCATATATATCTTTGTACCAAAACCCTCCGAAGTGCATGAGAGCCCTCTACAGCACTATCAGGCTCTAACTTATGTTTCTAATTTATTTCTTTCCCCAGATGTTGCAACAGCTGTCCCATACCTTTTTTTTGTATGCTCATACAGTATATGCCATTTGCACTTGTGTATACAACATTTGTATAGTTAGTATACTTGTTGGTGGGCTTTGCCGGCATTTAGGTGCCAAAGCATGCCTAAATTACAGACTTTTTCACCGAACACATTTGGACACGGGTGTAACTAATAACATGAATTATGACTGAATTCCATTTAGGTGCTCTGTGCCGAGGTCTTGCTATTGTGCATTCTGGCTTGCTGGCATGGCTTACAGGCACACCTAAATGGAACACAGCCATCATCAACATTAGTGCTCTCCCTGCCATGACATGTCAAAATATCTGCGGTGAGAAAGGTCTGTTATGCTTGTGTGTGCCCCTGATGTGAAACCAATTAATTCCAGCTGGACAGGCCATTGTAATTTCCCAGCTGGGAATGTGATAACACCTGCTGGGCTTCCTACAACTTGGCCTGCTAGCTAAAAAAACAAGACGGAGGCCATATTTTAGTGCCTGGTCCATCGGGAGAGAGACTAGAATTGCTGGTGCAACATTTGAAAAAAGTATATTAAATGTACTCATCCATTCACATATTTTCTATGAAATGCAAAAAAACTGAACAGACAAATTAAAGAGATTTGAGATGTGGTATGATATCACCAGTAGTGGTATCCATATAATATAGTGCTACTGTACTAACTAAGAAAATCCTGTCTTTCTAATCAACAAAAGCTTTAAGTGCATTTGTTTATTCGTCGTTTAGAGGAAATATACAGTACAGTTAGTTTAATACTGACACGATAATGGATTCAGAACATACCACGTCAGCAGCAGCCATCTTGGTTGTCTACGAAAATGCCTCAACAGCACTTCTCTGTAGGCTACGTCATCTTATCAACTCTTCCTCATATTAGATTAACAGTTCCGAATGGCTCGGCTCAGGCCTGGTCAGCTGGAAATCTGTCTGAGCGGAAGGGGGAACAAACGCATCTGCCAGAGCAAATGAAACACTCGCTAATTGGTTCCCAAGCTACAAGCTGCACATAGGTAGTGGAAGACTGTTCATTTGATCAACTTGTTCAGTCATGTACAACTTTCAGTTTAGACGTCACCTAGCTTAAACTCTACATATTGTCCAAATCAGAATGTGGGCAGCCACATAAAAAAAAGAAGCAGCCTGTTGAGTTGAGCTAACTGAACCATTTTTAGCTACAATTGCTGTCAATAGAAACTAGCTTGGTACAGCTGATTTTGTTTGGCAGTTAACTGTTCATTCAGTCCCCAGCTAGCAACAGCAGTGACCTGCATAACAAAAGTGAGCAGCAGGCAGCAGCATTAGCCTGTAACGTATTTCACTGTGAACAGTATGTTCATCATATGTGATTGAACAACACTGATTCCATTCAGACAGCTTTACGTAACCTTTTGTCTTGTAGCTTTAAAGGTTTCCATTACCTCAGCCACATGTTACATTTCTACCTACTGTAAAAAGCCACTGGGTCAAAAATTTCCATTTCCATGTCATAGAATCTCAACTCAGAGTTTTTAAACATCACTCTGCTGTAAAACATCCAATACGATGAAAAATGTCAGCCTGAATAACATCAATGATGGATATGGCTGTTGGTATTTATAATAGCGTGCTAACTGTTGTGGGTCCAATATTCTGCACTGTGTTCGTCAGTTTCTGACTCAAGAGACATAAAGTGCTGTGAAAATCAACAAGGGTCATCTCTTTTTAAATAAAATATAGTTTTAGTTTGGAGTAAGCAGCTTTGAAAAACACACCTACTGTTAATCAGGTGACCAAGTCAGGCAGACAACAAGGATTTGAGACTAAACAACTAAAACTTATTACTGATATAGTGCCTGTGACCTGATTTAAAATGGTTGATATTATTCCACTTTTTTGCTATGTGCGGACAATTTCAGCCTTTGTTGAACAGTTAATACATAGGCTTCTTACTTGTCCTTTTCTTTCCCAAAAAAGTGAGTTGCTTTTTTCCACCAGGAGCTGTTCCCTCTCCCATTACTCCTGTACTCTTCCTGATTAACCTGAGTAAATTAGGGCTGACCATCAGACACACACACAGAGTTAGTTTTGAAAACTGCATTTATTTTGACAAGCTGTTTCATACACATTCACATACATTAAGTCTTCTGTGGAGCTTCACATATGCTTACATTTATAATTATATTTGGAACTACACTCAAGACATTTAGGGCTTAGGACCTGACAAAATGACCAGGTGTTGTCGATGGTCAGGGACAGACTTTTGCATTTTTAGTGCTAGCCCCTGCACAAAATCAGTCAATGCACATTTTTTTTCTCTCGCTAAACTGCATCAGACTCGTATTTTGTCTTCTGGTAGGGTAAACCATACTTAACATCCCCTAAGCTTTTTAAAAACAACATAAAAAAAATCATATCATTAAATTATAAAATATATATTCCCAGACAACATGGATGTTTCTTTTGAAATTAGCCATTCAGCTAGCCAGGTATTGAAGACTAAATGGGGCTCTTCCTCATTCTAGTCTAGTCTCATTGCAGGTCCTGTCATTAGTCTGTCAGAACAGTTAATTGTGGCTGCAATGCAATGCAATCCAGCAAGCACACTGCATGTCATGTCAAATGTCTTGTAGAGACACCTAGTAGCATATTGTGCCAATTAGCTGCGTATGTTGACAGCATCAAGATGGAGCAGAACATTACTGCTCAGCTGTGAGCAACTTCCCAAAGTTGTACAATCCTACCGCAAAGGATAATTAACTTCCATCTTGGGGTTTAAAAAGCCTTTAAACTGTAGGCAGGGTATTTGTTTCACCCCCTCACACACAGGGTCTTAATATTAGACATTTATTTTTCTGCAAATTAGTTTCAATCATAGCATCAGTAATAATCTGAACATAACCTGTGCTTGCTGTTCAGTGCCATCAGATGATTAACTCTACAACACTTTTGGGGTAAAATCTTGTGATAAAGTGTAGAGGAGTTTGACTATACTTCGACCCCCCACTTATTCAGTACACTTAGATACACAAGTTTTATTTCTCCAAACTAACAGATGCCATCTCTTCATTATGTGATAAACTTTCTCCTCAGGCTGCAACGGAAAGATAAGATTCACTAGTATTAAGAGCGGTAAAGGAGGCACAAACAAACAAACAAGGATCAGAAACAGATGACATTTTTTCGTTATCACTGTCTTCATTGGAACATCAGACTGATTTTCAAGACAGAAACCAGTCAAAAAGGTCAGAGCCAGGCCGACTCAGAGATAATGAAAGTTTGAATGGGAAGTTAGAGAAAGAATATAAAGACCCATTCAGATAGACTGGTGCAGAGTGGCACAATGCAGGAAGCAGAACTTCCTTTCACCTGAGCATCCCGTCATCTGTGCAGTCGCTTATTACAACCAAGAAATGTTTGTATGTACAGCGATCTCCAGTTGATGTAGTAATTATGATGGGAGCAAAGGCGGATGTCCAGTTATTAAATATTTGCAAAATATTTGCAACCTGCATTGTTTACATCTGTGAGCTTGTCCGTGTGCAGAAGATACAAACTCTATGGTGCTACCGGTGGTGAGAAATTCCAGATGGTACATTTTAGAGTAAAAAAACCCTCATAATTGTACATGGCTCTGCATCTACCACAACCAGGTTGCTGTCATGTGACACCTGGAGCTGAAAAGCAGCATCAGATTGGGCCTTTTAAATAATGTAATTTGTGCTTGAAATAAACATGAACAAGATCAGACATTAGCACACTTTGCTCAAAATGAAGCATTTATTGTGATCTGCACCATTACGCCCTATCATTACAAACATCTGATCAATCCAGTATTTTCAAACAAAAGATTCATCACCTCTATTGAGTAGATGTCCTCAGAATACTCGGGAGGTGATTCATTTTCACATAACTCCCCAAACGAAAAAGGTCCTGAACAGATGAGCATTAATTGTCTGGAAACATAATGTACAGCCAGCTCTGTGAAAATAATCAACAGGTTCTTTGATAGATGAATAATTTATGACAGCATAGATTTCTTTTCTCCAGTTGGCGTTCTAAATCCCAAGCACATATTCATTGCAGTACCAGGACACACACACACACACACACACACTTTAGCAGGAAGTCAGAAGTCAGCAGGACATCTGCTTAGAAGGACATTTGAACAACTGATTTTCTTTTTGTGTTTGAATGTGACTGACCGTGTGTTGGCACAGAGGTCTTATTCAGGTATGGATTACCATCCATTAGCTCATGCTCTTATAGTAATTTATCCTGTCTGTCAGCAGTAAATTTCAAGTGAACGACACCTACAAAGGCATAAAGTTGAGTTACACAGAAAATTAAAAGATTAATTCATGTTAAGAATTTGTTTTCCTCCATATGTCAAGGAACTTATCTGTTGCAGCGTTGTTGTGCCTTAGACAGGAGCCATCAGTGCAGGATGGGGAAAGTACTTTGCAGTTTGGCAGTGTACAAAAGTATGACAAATGAAATTATCGAACATGGCACCTTCAAGTCACAAAATGATTTTCATAAGTTCCTTTTACTAAGTCTCAAATTATGAGATGGTAACCGAAATATACCTTCATATCATCTCCTGAACTGATTACATTTCATTATTAGCACCACGTCTGTGTGTGTGTGTGTGTGTGTATGTGTGTGTGTGTGTGTGTGTGTTTGTGTGTGTTGGTAGGCTGGAGCAAAACCCCAGTGCAATCGGTTTTTAATTTCCTGAAATCAAATTACATGGAAGGGCAATAACCGGACCACTGGACTATAGGAAAGTCCTCTTGGAGAGTATAAATCGACCCTGGAGTGTTCGAACGTGTAAATGCATGGAGTCTGTGTGTGTCAGTGTGTGTCTACATGCATGCATATGTGTGTATTATATACACACATCAGCCACACTGGAGGTAGTTGGGTAATGGCGTGTGTAACAGGTTGGAATGAAAAACGAATGTCATAGATGGATGCCGAGCAAGAAATCAACCCCTATTACAATCTGCTGACTGTTTCCTGTAAACTCTTCACAGTACTGTACCCAATTAATTAGATCATTGAAAATTAGAACTATTAGAAGGCGATGCCCTGCTCCATAATTTGTATTGATCTGCTACAATGAGCTTATGCATGCGCTACTCAGAATTGCTTTTCCCACAGCAGTTTGCAGCAAAGTGGGGGACAGGATTAAAAAGGACTGCTTTGTATATTGATATTGGATCCCTTATACTTTTAAATAAGTTAACGTTGCTGTTTGGGGTTTGCTCCTTCTCCGTCATCTAACATCTTTGTCGCATCATCTTCTCAGACCACACAGACAAAAGCCAGTGTTTGCGAATTCCATGTATTATGGAAGACAACATTTGATCATCAGATCAGAACAACATTGTAGAGAAGCCCAGAGTTTGTAAATGGTTTACAAGTTGCTCTTCCTCTGTTGTGTTTCTGACCCCAACATGCATAATTTCAAATAGAACTCTAGGACTTTTACTATTAAGGCCCACTTGCCATTAGCACCATTAAACATAGGTGTTGCCAAATCAACTTGGACTGAAATCTTAATGCTGCAATATTGGTAATATAACATTTTGGCCACTTCAGGGCAGCAGAACAAGCTGTAAACACAAAATAGACATATTAGCCTCTTGAAAACACATGTATGGAGAGCTGATGTGAAGGTGGAACTTCTTTCTTTCTGTTTCAGATGTAAGACAGATGTATGAGGAGGTACTGTAGGAATTGTATGATAAATTCCACTGAATGAGGCTTTCACCATCTGGAGCGATGTGCATGCGCATCTGCATTTGTAGCTCAGCCAATAGGAACGCGCCAATCACATGTCATTTCAAAGTCTCCTGTCACAAGCTAGATTTTCTAAAGCCTGACAACAGAGCCAAGGGGAGGGGCAGTAGTAGAATTTTTCTCTCTGACCACTTGAATTACAATATGCTAAACGCTTATTATGAAACTTTTGCCCAATGACGGTAAAGAAATACTTCCAAATAGAGGCTGATGTCAGGACTTTGGCTTTCTATGATGAACATGTTAGCAGGGTCACATAACAGTTGATATTTAAATATCCAGCAGTTCCAGTCATGTTTCTGGATACCTAATGCATACCAGTCTAATATTTACCTACCCTTTAGTCTCCACCAACTCTTGAGAAAAACATCAGGCTGTTTTGCTGCTAAATGCTCCACCATGTTCACCAGTCAGTTGCTAACTTTGTCTGTCTGCTGTTTGGTTATGGGCAGGTAATGTAAACAGCTTTTTTGGCTGACAATAGCTGCCTGCTGAAAACGGCTACTGAAACTAAAAGCAAAATTGTAGCCTGAAAAACCAATAATGAAAATAAAAGCAAAATCAGCATAGTCAAGTGATAATTCTCTTTAGATGTATTACTACAAGTGCATCCTTACACTATACACCTAGTTATTTGATCTATTGTAAATATAACAATATTTATTAGTGCAGCTTTAAGTATTATACCTTACTCACCCCATTAACTTTAAGGTGGCAGTTCCAGTTCAGTTCTTTCCACACATCTCAACAGTGTACTTCTGCTGTAAGTACTGTACCTCAACATTTTCCCTGCATCTGTCAGATAAAATGCGGATTTCTGTTTAATGTCAGCTTAGTCAGCTCTAATACCTTCGCAGATCAAAGCCTTGAACCAGCCCACACGCTCTCATCTCACATTTGTTTTGATCACATTTTCTACCTGGAGATGCTTTTTCATTTTGTTCGTTTTATTTATTTATTTTTCTGGCTTTGATAAAAGAATAAAAGTTACTTAGTGAGCTTTTAACTCTTTCACATTTACTGCGGAAGGATCTCTAGTTTCCAGAGCTGATGAGGCTTTTAAGGGAGCATTGTACATCAACCAAGACTTTTATTTGGCATTTGGGAGAGGGATAAGAGCTGCTCCCTACCTGAAATCACACTGTATTGCAAGATTAATTTACAAATGTATTGAGTACATGTTTTTTTGATGTTTGTAGAAAGTCGGAGGAAAAGGAGGAAGGAGGAGAAAGTGATTGAATTAAAGCAGTTCTGAGAGGAGGTTTAGAGACGGTCTGTGAGAGATTTAAATCAATCAGCATGCACTCTGTGGGGAAATCAGAAGGAGACAGTGGATAGATGGATTAGGAGCAAGACATGTTCTGTCAACTATCCCGGTCTGCTCTCAAATCTCTGACTTAATGCACCCGAGTAGGATGATGTCCAAGTAGCATGATATTCATCATCAGTTTTGGCTTGGCTTGTTTGCAGGAGTCACTGACTTTGGTTTGTGTGTGTGTTTAACCAAATCCTCTGGTGCACACGCAGCCACAGGGATTTGGTGAAACATTTAGGCTGTGACTGGCTTTGAATCTGGGGAATTTTCATGCTATTGATCCTCAGCTCAGAGAAAAGGTTTTGATAAAAAAGGGGTGTTTAATTGGCCTATTGCTTTCTGAGTTTAAGAAACCTACTGTCTGGAATTAGAGGAAGACATGAAGGAAACTCTCCTTTCATACAATCCTGCCATGAATATGTTTTCCTGGAAATAAAACGTTGGCACACAAATTGAAATGTCACAACATTTATGTTGGGAACCAGACAAATCTGCGAGCTCATGTTTGATTTGTTCTGAATGCGTCTGGTCCCCCTTTCCATTCAGACAGATTTCCAGCTGACCAGTCCCAGGTCAGACAAACCACAAACATTTATCTAATATGAGGAAGGTTTGATACGAAGGCTGTACAGAGCAGCGCTCTCCATTAAGACGTTTTTGTAAACAACCAAGATGGCTGCCGCTGATGTGGAACGTTCTGAATCTGCTATGACATATCAAATGCAAATTGGTCTGGAACCTCTGTTTATTGTCAATTTCAGGCTAATTTAGCAGGAGAAAATAGCTTTTCCCATTAATGTAAGGACTGTGATCTAGTCATGCAAGATGTGTTGCACTGTAATCATTGATAAACTAATCTTGATAAACTAAATATTTTGTTTTCTCTTTAGAGGTCTCACACCACATCTTCTGGGGTGTGACCTCTCTTAAAAAAAGATGTAATTGTTATTTTAATGAATGCAATCAATTGCAGCTGTAATTATTGTAAACCAGGCATGACACATATTGTATCAACATCTGCGTTATGTTTCAGTAAATGTGTCATTTTGTTTTAAATTGTTTTAATCGGGGTAATTTTTTGGGAAATCTGTCAAGTGTATCACAACACTGATGGCCAGCTGGCATAGATAAAATCAGCTGTTAATATGCAGGCCGGATAAAAACAGATGTCATGTAAGGCCGGGGCAGCTGGCGTTTTCGTTACGCCTCTCAGAGTAAGAGCACTGTTGTAGAGTGAGTTCAAGCCCTTAGAATGAGAATACAGTGACTCTTATAGGGAGGGTCTGCGGTCTAATATTCCACAACCAACTATGGAGAAATAAAAAATGTAGCAAACCAAACTGCTGTATGAAACACAAAACAGAAGATGTGCTATTGCATGTGATTTTCCCCTGAATACATATTAACTGCCGTAAACACAAACCGGAAAACAAAATCATTTAAACCAAATGCATACAAGCAAAAACACATTATGTCCAGTGCAAAAATCAGTCATTTATATCAGGGATGTCTCCATCAATGCTGATGATAGGCATAATAAATACATTTGTCCATCGAGAAAAAAATAAGTGAGTCTGAGTATGACTAACACCTGCCTTCTCTCTGACATCGTCGCCAACAATTCTTAGCTAATTACATTTATGTGCCTCCATATTGCAACACGCTAACTGAATAAACACTTTTCAAAATTGAAAAAAATCACCCCACCATCTGTTCTCACCAAAGTGGGGCAGACACAAAGAAAGTTCTCTTGCCTCAGTTCCTTCATGAAAACTAAAGGTGACTCACAGTCTTACAGAATTATAACAGCGGGGGTTCTACTGATGCGATAGATTGATTGTGGTTTAAGGGCACAACACTAAATGCTCCACTATGTTCACCAGTTATTCGCAAAATTGAAGTCTGCTGAAAGACAGTGAAATGCTCCATAGAGCAGAGGGGAACTGCAGAGTTGAATGATAATTACTACATTTAAAACATGAGTTTTCAGTCTGGGACAGAAGATGTGTACAGTTGCTGCTGTCCTGATGTCGACAAGGAGCTTGTTCCATCATTGCGTAGTCAGGACTGCAAACAGTTGTGATTTTGTTGAATGGTAGCTGGGCCTCCATTGTAGTGATGTAGTTATAGGCAAGCTGGTAGAAGCAGAGTGTAGTGAATGGGCTGGATGTGGGATGGGCTTGAGCCATTTGTAGCATGGTAGGCAAGTCTTGAATCGCATCCACCGGTAACGAGGGCAGGGTGCAGATAAGCAGTGTGTAGTGTGGTGTGGGAGAACTTGGGTAGGTTGAAGACCAGTTGGGCTGCTGCATTCTGGTTGAGCTGCAGTGGTCGGATGGCACATGCAGGCAGACCAGCCAGTAGCAAGTTGCAGTAGTCTAGGCATGAGAAAACACAAGTGTTATGATCTGCCCAGAGGCAGCGGGAAAAGGACCCAGACGCAGACCGGCAGTTCCAGCAACAGAGGATTTATTTAAAAATGACAAAACAAGACCAAAAACAGGGAAACGGTACAAACCAAAAAGGAGGTGGCTGGTGGCAAGCAGCAGGGCGCAAACGAGCAAGGGGCAAACAAACACAACGACACTAACAAAGACAATGATCCGACAAGAGACAAAGGGAAGGGACCACTATAAATAAGGAAGGCAAACGAGGGGATGAGACACAGGTGAGTAACAAGACACAGGTGATGGTAATCAAAC
>JAVQJD010076562.1:0-12831 GCA_036023655.1 Nannoperca australis
CACACACACACACACACACTCACACTCACTCTCACACACACACACTCACACTCTCTCACACTCACTCACACACACACACACACACACACACTCACACACACACACACACACACACACACACTCTCTCACACACACTCTCTCACACACACACACGGCCTCGCAGACCTCAGCTGCAGAGACACGCTATAATTAGTGAGACAGCATCTTTATCCTGGTCTCTCTTTCTGTGTGTGTGTGTGTGTGTGTGTGTGTGTGTGTGTGCACTAATTGCCCTGGTCAGATGAGAGTCATTAGTAAATAATTCATTTTATTAGGCAGCTGTAGCCCGATGCTATAGAGACCGTACCTTGTTTCCTCAACCTCTCACTTTCTCTGCTTGTGAAGAGGTTTGATTCCTGACAGTTATTGAGATTACGAGTTATTTCTCCCGTCGTTCTCTCACTGTTTCACTTGGATTTTCTCCACATTTGCATCCGTCATGCACCAAATCTTCTCCTTCTGCCTTTCACTCTCTTCTCTTTCCTTTCTTGTCCTCTTCTGTCTTCTCCTTTCATCTGTTTCTCATTTTCTCTGTTGTCTCTCTCTCTCTGTCTATTCTAAGCAGGAAAGGTCAGATACAGATGCACAGCGAGAATCTGATGCCTCCCCCACATTACATGCTAACTCTCTCTCTCTCTCTCTCTCTCACACACACACACACACATGCACACACACTGACAGACTGTGTAATTATGTAGGTGTCAGAAGAAGATGAGAGAGAGAGAGAGCATGGGTAGTAACACTCCTGTGTTCTGGCTGTGGTTCACGACATGTACGATCAGATTGTAGCACATGCAGAACTGTCACCACTTCACTGCTCTGCCCGTGTGCTGCCATGAGGACTGGGCAACAAAAGAGGCGTTTATGGCTCCTTCTTAAACAACAACAACCAGTCAGAACTAGTTACCAACATATCTGAGGAACCCGAGACGCCCCGAGGTTTTCTAACCTAAATGCCTGCACAGTCTGATGCTTGTTTGAGTTATTCAGATGATTTAACAGTGATTCTGCATCACATTTCACTCGTTTTCTACACCTGACCAGAGCTTCAGGTGTTGGAGGGCTCTGTGCTGAGTCAGTATATCCATGCTAATTTAGGGTTTGTTTGTGAAGTGCTTGTTTTTTTTAGGAAGGCACCGGTTTTAGTTTTTAAGATGTATTTCTCCTTCATGGCACAGCTTGAGCGAAGAGGCAGACAGGACTCAGGGGGAACACAACTAGTTGGTTAATTAGAGCTGCAACTAATGATTATTTTCATTTTAGATTTTCACTTTCTCGTTTAATCACTTATAAGAAAATATAAGAAAATCATGTAATGTGCTCATCACAGCTTCCCAGAGTGACGTCTTCACATCCCAAAACCCAAAGACTCTTCATTTACTGTCAGAAATAACAAGAAAAAGCACATTTAAGAAGCTGGAACCTGCAAATGTTTGACAGTTTTGCTTAAAAGAATGAATCAGATAATCTTTGCACTTCTACTAAAACAGGTTCATTTCTAGTAGAAAAGCTACGACTCAAGTTGTGTTCAGACTCAAAGGAAAGTCACGTGTCAGTTATTTGGTATTTATTGGTATTTTTTTAGATAAATGGAAGCTAGTGGTCCCCAGACAACTGTGACTTCCCTACTGTTGTGTTTTAAGCCTCACAGCCGGCGCACAAGTTACCTGACTGTGCTGATGTTTGCTGAAGGTGGTGTTGTGACGAGTCTGCTTTAGTCCGGGACAGTTGGTGTTGACAGTCAGGAGAGAAAGTGAGTTGATTCCTGATTTGTTGGTCTACTGATCGAGCCGCTGCTTTGATTTTTTACCGCTACTTAACTTCACGTGTGAGCCATGAAACTGGCTGACAACAGTGGGCTGAGGATCCAGTATCAGCGGCCTAACCAGTATGGCGGTTTGTCAGAATAATGTCCGGTCTCCACCAATCACGCAAACTGACGCCCGTAGGCATCAGTTTGCGTTTGTTAACACCCATTTGCATTTGACTTTGTATGCATGCGTTCTGCCTAAAGTTTGCATCGCGTTCAGTCCAAACACACCCTTTGGAGGTTTGTGTGTTCAAAAGTCTTGAATGGCGACTGAATGGTTTCACCTGCAGAAAAGCAAGGCATGAATATGAATCTGAATGTGATCACAAGTGAGGAATCCAGTCAGCGTGCTGTCCTGGTGTTTTGAGCGGTGTGATGATCACTGAATGTAATTTAAAAAAGGGTTTTTGTTATTTAAAATCAATCTCATTTTCTACCTTTTACCTTGTTCCTCACAAGTATGCAGTAAACTATATCACCTGGAGGAGTGTGTGTGTGTGTGTGTGTGTGTGTGTGTGCGTGCGTGTGTGTGCGTGTTGTTATTGACAGCTCATTTAGAGTGCAGTATGTTTTTCAGGTGTCTCCCGTGGTGCTGCCATGGAACATTACCTGTCTGTTACAGCCCTGTGTTGTTGTTGTTGTTGTTGTTGTTGATGCTTTAGTGAAGCAAGTACAACATACGGATGAATTGGTCCGAATCTTTAGCGGCTCTATTATTGGCTCATGATCAAGTTTCTGTGTGGATAAACAGGCGTACACAGGTCGAACGTTAGCTGCTAAAACGGATGAAATGAGAGAATATTTGTACGGCATCATTTGTTATGTAGGTTTTCTTAATAGAAGAAGAAATGTGCTGTCCTGCCTGTGTGTTGCTCATGTTATTACAGGATATTTACCCTTGGTGACGGATGTGCTGCTCGGTTGGTACGTAGCGGCACTCGTCTGTCAAATACACGGCGTTCCTGGAAGTTAAAGCCATGTTGCTGGTATTTCTGCCCTTAATGTTACTTGAAATGATCATTTACAGACAGCACAACTAGCAACTGCGACCGCGGTTTCTCTGTTCCCATCCCCGAGTTTAATATTAGTTCATGGTGTCCAATCAGCCTCAGTCACAGACGTGGCGTGACTCGAACCACCTGCCTCTGGAGAGGACATGTCACTTCAACATATTTGTGGGTCTTCTTCGGGGGGTGAGTGTTCGCAAAGCTTCAACACGTTTGGAGGCGCTCACTTTCTCTGTCTACAGTCATGCTTTCATCAGCGCCACCCCGCTGGCTCGTACGGGGACATTTTCTAAAACCTTCTTGGAGCTTTACAAACGCTTTTATTTTCAGTTTTTTGTCCTTGTTAGTTATTTATTTGTTTCATTCTTCCTCCCTTTTCCCAAACCATCAAGATGGAGATCCCTCTGTGTGTGTGTCAGCATTATGCTCGAGTTGACACTCCACCACTATGACTGTTAGCAGACAATAAGCAGTTCTCTCACTCTTGTTCTCTCTTTGCTACTTATAGAAACAGAGTGGGTTTTCTGAGTGGGAGTTTTGGAAAAGCTCCTCTGCTGACTCTGCTGGACAAACCCAGAGAGAGAAAGACTTGGTAGTGAAGCGGCAGCGTTTGCCTCAGAAACACTCAAGTTTCAATCTTAAAGAGGACAAATGTGCGTATGCATTTCAGTATTTTGTGTTTATTTGTATATAATTAAAATAATCTACTTTAGTACCTGTAAAATGGATCGAAGTTGGACTTTGTTGACCAAGAAATCAACCAGTAGGGTTTAGAATATGGCAGCATATCCCCCCCCCCCCCGTGACTCTACATAAATGTAGTTTAATCCACCCCCGACGTGTTTAGGACTATATAAAGGTCATTTCCAGGAGACGGGTGTACCGACCCACATGTTGGAAACCGCTGGCTCAAGCTGTGAAAACAAACTGTGGTATTTATGTACTTTCTTTCCCCCCCCCACTCGTGTTCAAGGCCACAAACAAAGACATGATTGCTTGTTCATTGAGCAGCGCTGCTGGCAGGCTTAATGTGGTCACATGTCTCGGCCCACAACTTCATATTTTTGTTAGCTTGATGGGATGCCTGATCACTTCCTGTTTTTTGTCTTTGCTTGTTGTCGGTGGATTGCCTGCTTTGTTTTCGCCCTCTGCAGCTGCTCTAACTGCACCTTGCAGACAATAGCATGATTGGCTGGACGGAGTTATCATCATTATGAAGGCAAATGTCGTCACGATGTGGGGTTTTGATTTATGGGCCAACAAACAAACCACTTCCCTCAAACGGAGCTGCTGTTTTATTTTACTTGAATAAATCTGCTCTGAATTTGAGCCAAAGAGTGTGAGTGAGGAGGAAAAAAGGTGGGTGGTGGATGGAGGGATGAAGAGCTAAGTGAGCGGAGAGGTAGATGAAGATCAGGTTGAGAGAGTGAAAGTGTGAAGGAGAGATGATGATGATGATGTTGATGATGAGGAGGAGGAGGAGGATGAGGAGAGAAGCCAAGGCCTTTGGGCAAAGCCAAGACCGCCTACAGATGCTCTCTCTTCACGTGTCCTCTCTCTCTCTCTCCTCCTCATCCTCCCCCAGAGGAGAATGAATGTAGGCCAACGGCGAAGTGAAGTGAAGGGCACGCTCACTCATGCAAACACACACACACACACACACTCAGACCTTCACCTTCTGCAGTGATGGACAGCCTTGAACGTGAATCTGTCCTGAAATCCTCAACAGACACAAGTGTTGCGAGACAGACTGGGACTCTGGGAGATTGGCTGTTTGTTGTGTTGTGTCAGGGAAGCAGATGGGAACTCAAGACAGAGACATGGTCTGTGTCCCAGTTCTATACTACATACCAACTGACCAGGTTTCAGGTGTGTGGTGTTCACAGGACAGGACAGACTCGACCAGGAGTCGGTGTTTAGGCAGAGCGCTGCTTTGAGCTTGTCCCTAAAGTCAACATGCGAACGCGCTCACAAAGTCAATGTTTGTTTAACGTGCAATAACTGATTTATTTGGCAACTGGAAAAAAGGGGAAACAAGTTCTTAACACAACATGTCCAACCTGTTGTCCAACAGTTATTTACACATGCAGTTGTTATGGAGCAACATTAGTGATCAGTTGGTGTTTGTGTCCACCTGATTGTTAGTCTCTCATTAAGCTCTGTTCTTGGTCTCTACCGACTCCCGAGGGAAATATCTGGCTCCACTATGTTCACCAGCTACTTGCTAGCTGTGCCTGCCTGCTGTTTGCTGCTGAACAGTGTTCAGTGGCTTTTTAGACCTTTTCCTCTGACAAACAGCTGCTATGAGAGCGCAGAGAGTGAAGCTGCAGCTGTACAGATAAACAACGCTCAGTGAACCCGAGGAGAGCTGCAGATTCAGCTGATCATTCACTGCAGGTTCATCACTACGAGCAACACCTCGCACATTGTCATTTAATACATTGTAAAAATATTGATTATAGCTGCTTTAACATGCTGATGTTTAGCATGTATAACGTTTACTATGTTCACCTTCCCAGTTTAGCGTGTTAGCATGCGATGTTAGCATGTTAGTTATTTCCATTCATCCCTAAGGGGAACATGAACGTCCGCTCCAGATTTGAGGGCAGTCCATTCAGTGGTTGTCGAGACATTTCACCTGAAAGTAAAAACATGATCCTCGTGGTGGCACTAGAGGAAAAGTCGGGGGATCAGCAAAGTCATTAGGATTCATCCCCTGGGGATCAGGAATGTCACTGCATACCAACAAGCTGGAAACAAACTGTGGTGCAGCAGCTCAGGAAGTCCTGAGAAAACACAAGATAACTGTCTGTACCTGTACTGTGTGCTAGGGAAACAAGTATAAATACTTACAGTACACACACACGTATATATATATATATATATATATATATACACTACTATAAGGAATATGGAGCTACGACAGAAAGATTCTGTTCAGGGAAAAAGGGCACACGAAGTTGAGAGGGTAAAAATGACATGCATGTTGAGAGAGAGAGAGAGAGAGAGAGAGAGAGAGAGAGAATGCTTATAAATAGAGGGAACAAGGTCAGAGGGAAAGAGTCAGGCTTCCTGTATCCAGCCCAACACCCGGATGCACACACACATAAACACACACGTACACACACAACAACAAATGTAACGCTTATGTTTTACATATTTCCAGCTGCATTTTCTGGTTTTAACTGCTAAAACATGTCTCCACCGTTCTCTTACGCTCTTCAACTGAGGACTTATTTCACCACATAGTAACCCACTCATCCTATAACACGTCAGGAAATAGTTACATTTGAAGTTTTTATAAATCACCATTTCCCAGAGCGAAAAGTGCCATCTTCACGTTTGCTCATTTTGTCCCACCAACAATCCAAACCCCCAAAACATTTAGTGATTTACAACATAATCAACGGAGAAAAGCACCAACAACCTCTCCTTTGAGAAGCAAATGTTTGTTTGATAAATTACAATTAAGCAATCCTGAAACTGCTGTTGATTAGTACGTGTCCATCCACTCATAGATCTTCTACTTGTTTCAGCTCTACGTAGCTGCAGGGTTCGTACAAAGTCTTGAAAGTTTGGATCATTATAAATTCATATTTGAGACGACCCCGTTGTTGTCTGGACATTTTTGGTGTAGGTTCCTTGAAAGTGCTTGAATTTTACTGTGTGTGTGTGTTCCTGGTCACCACATTGCACTTCACAGGAACAGTGTGTTGTGCAGAAGGGCCTGCATGTTAACTGTGTGTGTGTGTGTGTGTGTGTGTGTGTGTGTGTGTGTGAAGACCGTGATCTAATAGGAGCTGATAGTGTACCCCACTGCAGCTGCTCTCTCACACCCACTCCCTGTCAGGGACACACAGAGGAAAGTAGACTATAATTAAATATATTATGCTTTAAAAAAAGAATGAAAGTGAAGAGCAGCTCGTGTGTAGATCTGTAAAGTAGATTCATCAAAAAGACATTTATTAATATTTAACGATATTTAAAAGTGCGTAACCTTGATAAACGCAGATTACCTACACGTTTGCAATCAACCTTAATTAGTCTGTGATTAAGTTCGCAGTTGCATTCCTTATTAGCGTGCCATCGTTATTGATTCTGTAATTCACTATTGATTAATAAACATTGTTTATTAATGTGATGAATGGAGCAACAGGCTATTGTTACTTAATAGTTAAAGTTGTGACCCTGAGAGTTTTTATGAATGTAAAAAGTAATTTAAAAGGTTCTACAATTTTAAATGTGATCCCGGTTAGTGTTTCATGTTGGAAATATGCTCATGTCAAAAGAAATGATCACATTTTTATCAAATATAATATGTTCATTAGGATTCAGGGAAAATGAGCATCGATCAGGGGGGACTGAAGAAAACCTATTTTGGGAAAAGTAGAGACGTATAGCGAACGCTGCACTGCAGGTCGGACATCAGGCTCAGATTAACTTCATAATCCCTGTTTGGACCCACATGTTGCTGGTGTCACGGTGTAAAACAAGCACCTCTGAATCTATTCTGTCCTCACGGGGACCCGGACAGAAACACTGCCGTGTCTTTCGTACTCCTTCATGATACTGTTGCACATCAAACAGGTCGTGGTGGAGCTTCTTATCCAGGTCACGGCGGGACCAGGACCAGGACCAGGACCACTAACCCGACACAGTGCATCCTGTCTGTGCACAAGTGTGCCAATTGGGCCAACAGCGCCAGATTGTGGCTTTCATGGCCAGCAGGTGTTTTATTTGGTGGATCACCAGAGCGGCTCAGCAGGGTGCGAGGACAGCTGGGGGAACTCATCCAGGCTGGTGGCTGGTGGTTGTCCACCGCTCCGGCACCCGCAGACCCAAGCAGACATTTTGCTTTTCAGTGGCGACAACAAGAGGCTCCCTGACGCAGACAGACGGACACGCATACACACTGTAGAGACAGACAGACACAGAGGGGAATGCTGTGTGCTCAGATAAAACTGGGAAGGAAGTCTGAGTGCGGTTGCCACGACAACTGCACCCTGCCCCCCCCCACACACACACACACACACACTTTGACCAGTGAAAAGCAGGGAGATGGGAAGTGTCCGTGTGTGATTACTGTGTGTGCACATAAGAAGTAGTTTTGTGCTGACTGACCACACAAGAAGCTCCGACTGTATCACCATGGTAACCGCGTGTGTTGATGTCTTCCTGCTATTGTCAGTCGTGTTCCTGTGTGTTTCTGTGATTCAGGATGATTTGTAGTTGCTTCTGCTGGCTTGTTCTCTGACTTTCTAGTGTGTTTGAACCCAGAAAACAACCTTTTGGTTTGTTGCTTCCCAGTGAAAACCCCGTATCTCCATAGTTACTGATTTTGAATTTTTCAGATAGATTCCTACTTATTAAGCAAAATCATCGGTTTAAAAACTCATTGAATTATTACCGTTGAGAAGACGTCCAGTTTGAGTATTAGCTCCGTTAGTTGGAAGGATTATTAGATGCCAAAACACTGCACAACAGTTTATAATACTATAAGACAACAGTCACTTTATCCTGCACCTCGACCAACAATCGCACCATTCACATTGCACAGAATCGTACCAGCAACGTGTGCGGACATGTATTTGATTAGCTGACACAATGCACTGCTGCTGCACGATGTTTGTGTCCTTCTTTCTCAGAGCTTTGATAAATAACAACAAGTTTGTACGTGTGAAGGTTGCTGTGTTTGTGTGTGTGTTAAAAATGACAACCGACGTCATGAGATGCCGACACCCTCCCGGCTCCTGTCTCGTGCAGTGCGGGTGAGGTATTAACTGTGTGTTTGCATGTGGTGATCAACCTTTATCCATCACAGCCCATTACCTGAGGCGGAGAGGAGGCCTGTAGAGACACAGCCACGTACCAGCTCCATCGGTCTCACGCACACACTCAGACATGCACACACATGCTGCGTCACCAGCGGCAACGAGCGGTTCACTCTGACCCACATAGAGGAGAGAGAGAGAGAGAGAGAGAGAGAGAGAGAGAGAGAGAGAGAGAGAGGGGAGGATGACAGGAGACAGAAAGAAAGGGGAAGATTGAAAGGAGAGAGATAAAGAAGTAAGAAGTGGAGCAGCAGAAGAGTAGATGAGCGTTTGTTTGATCCTGATGGACCAGTAACATCAAGCGTCCTCCGCTGTCCTCATGTAGTCCACATGTTGTGTCCTCTGCGTGCGATCGCTCACTTTGCACGTTCAGACTGCAGCCGAAGCGTCACCTTGTGTCGTTGGTTTGCGACGCTGTTTGCAAAGTGAACGCCGCCGGTGACGAAGGCCTCTCGTCTGCAAACGCTGCAAGTTTTGGTCGCTGAAGTAGCAAAGCTGGAGGTCACAGCGCTGGGAATTAAACCCAGGGGCTGTGTTCACAAAGGAGCTTTTCTTACCTCTAGGGGCTCTGCTAAACGCTGCTCAAAGGGTTTCCTCTTATTTCCACAAAGCTGTTGAGAATGTGCACAGTGATTGGTGCTTAACAGGGCCACATGAATGCAGACACGTAGATTGCACTAATAAATATCGAGTGAACAAAGTAAAATACTGACTTGTTGAGTTGATTGTATCTGGAATCAAATGCCTTTAGCATGAGACGTTTCTGTCCAGCTGACAGAACAAATCATCACCCAGCGCAGATGTTGCTGGATGATCCGGCGATGGCCGTGAAATCACCTGTATTGATGTATTCGTTGCAGTTGGAGATTCTCTGACGTGCACCCAGTGACGTCTTGGCTTCATGAATACTTCTGTCAACAAGTAGCGTCGAGGTGTCTTCTTATTAGATCATTGGATTGTTTTCCGTTCGTTGGTGTGCCCACTGAATCCTTATTATCATAAGGCACACTACCTGCAGGTCGCAGTGACTCTCAGACTACTTTTACTTTCAGAACTCAAATTCTTTGTCAACTATTCGTCTTAAAGTGAGGTCTGAAACTTTTAGCCTTCTGGTGTTTTGTGATTACGGCACCAGGTCGCTGCAGAGGTCAGCAAGAGCTTTGTCCTCGTGCCAAGCGACTTGTGTAAAAACATTTTATAAAAATAACGTGTTTGTGAAGCTATAAATGGACACTTTGAGTTAGGAATGTTTTACACGGCTGAGGAATCACAGTCGCTTCCTCCCTGTGGAAACATTACTTTAGTGTGTGTTAACTTCATCACTACTTTTATTTCTATTTTTGGTCACAAGGAGATGTTTAAATCCTCTGGAACGTAGATTCTGAGGATTTTCCCCCTGCACTGTCAAGAATTCAATTCTCCATCAGCATAAAAAGGCAAAAAAGAAGTGTTCTTGGCTTTTAAATCCCCGTATCAGTCGAACACTGAGCTGCACAAACATCCACTGATATAGCGCTGATTAATGTGGAAGCATGAGCTCATGCGCTTGTGCGTCTGCATGGGTTTCTCAGGTTGCCTTTGCCAGGTTATCTCTTACGTAATGTTCCCAAAATAGAGCAGATTCACCTGTAAGGGAAGGAAGGGGGGAAAGGACAGAGAGGAGAAAGCACCGCACAGGAAGTAACAGAAGAACGGAGAGAAAGCCTTTCTTTCTCCTGCTGAAGCTGGAGGCTGTCCGTCTTCACCAATATCAGGATATTGATGATAAGATGGGATTTTGGGATGAATACGAGATGGTTTTGCTGTGTCGGTCATGCCGAGTTAGCTCTTTCTTCAATCTTCAGCAGAGTTGTGCAACAGTGAGCTGCACTGCTGTATGAGAATATTATTATTCTATTATATGAGAATATTCTTTTTTAGGAGTTTTGCATCATTATGAAGACGTTTCTCTTTATTTTATCTATAAATACTTCCTTAATTGAATCTGTAGAAGCCGTACCTTCACATCATGGATTGATGGTGCAATATGAATGTACTTATAGTCACAGAGGATTTCATTTATTAACGCGTTTCCATTCACCTGTTTTTAACTGACTCTCATTGCTTTATTGATTATTCAGCTGTCTGCACCTGGAAATGTGCTTCTTACCTTTAATCTGACAAAAAGAGGCGGAGGTGAGGTGTAGTGGCTCCAGTGTCATAGTTCATTGGACACCACTGCTGTCACACACACACACACACACACACACACACACACACACACACACACCCACACACACACACCCACACACACACACCCACACCCACACACCCAAGCCTGATCTATAACCAGGCCTAATCTCAAGCTAAATCGTAACTCTGTAGTTCAACCCTTACCCGAATCAAACACACACACACACACACACACACACACACACACACTGTTGCACAGTACGGAGCTCAGATGTCTGGTGTCGGGTCTCTGTTGCCTGTAACGTTGATTGACATACTCACCTGAGCTGCGCTGTGAGCGCGGAGGGAAGTAAGTGTTGGTAGATTCAGTTGAGATATTAGAAACAGAGTGAGAGAAACTGTGAGAACAATAATGATAAGTGTTGGAGCAGGAGGACAGCGAGGAAAGAGAGGGAGGACCAAGAAAGTGCGTTGGTTTCACCGGCTTCTTGGCTACAGGTGAGCGACTGGTAACCTCTGAAGTTCTGCATGTAACTGTTTCTGTACGGGGATTATATTCTTCTTATTATAGCATATTGTTCATATTTTCCTGTTCAAGTGGAACAAATCAATTCTGGAGATGCTTCTTACTTCATATAACCCCGTCTAAATGTCTAAATGAAGAGGAGTTTGCTCTGACGGGGGTTTGTGCAGATGTTCAGTCTCACTTGTAGACGTTGGTCACAACTCAGAAGAGCAGGAAGAAAGCCAGCTGACGATAAACAACCCAAGGACGCCATTATGGCCAACCACCCTGTGGATTAGTGTGGTGTCAGCAGCACTTCTCTCATCAAGTGCTAATTCTGCCTTATTTTATTTGAGCAAAACGTGCACATCTGGAGCACAGTGACATTTTGAGCCGCAGGAACCTGCTTAAAACTCCACCGCTAAACAGAACAATGAACTTAAAGTCATAACCTGCAGAAAAACGCCTCTGAGGCCGTGCTGCAGTTGACTCGTGTTGGCAGATTCGGATAAGGACAAAACACGTTACTTACATCGTGCTTTTAACCAAATACACTATAATGGTTATAAAAGCATGAGTAGCCACATTTAGCTTTAATAACTGATAACAAAGTGTAGTTCAGCTTCTGTTCTTGTAATAAAATCTGCACATTTTGACTTTCTACCGTGAACAAACACTTTGCCTGCACAGAGAAACTGGCTCGACACTAAAAACCCACACTGGTGCAGTTGTGTCTCCTTTGTCAACCAACTTCTCCCACATAATCACCACATCTTCCGCTCCGCCAGTCAGAAGATGTTCAGTTGCATTCCTCCCACTTGCAGCTGCTTGGTTTTTACTTTTGTTCTCACTCTTCATCATTAATGATGAGCTCTCTGTTGCTGCCCGGCCGTGGCTGAAGAACACACAGGGATTTTCAGAAACTGCTTCAATGACTGCAGAGAAAATTACACCAGTGTGGGTTCGTTTGGCAGCAGTAAAAACCCACCCACCCACCACGAGAAGCCTATTCTCCACCCACCTCAATCACCTGAATAGTAATGAAGTACATAAACAGCTCCTGCTGTAGTAACGGCTGACCCCTCCACGGTTACCCAGGATCTGTATTTAGAGAACTGTTGACGAATTACAGAGATTACATCACCCTCAGTGTGTAGGCTGTGAACTGAAGACGGTATATGTGCTGCGTATGTGTGTGTGTGTGTGTGTGTGTGTCCATGTACACACACTCATCCCACATGGGGAGATGAGGCTTCTGTCTAACTGCATTTATAGTTTACTGTAAAGTTGCAGAAACACACACACACACACACACACACACACACACATCTCTACCGATATAATTACTGGATGGGTTGCCGATGCTCCCCGCTGTGCCGTTGTCATAGCAACGCAGACAACCCACCTCTGCTGGAAGAGGAGGAGGAGGAGGAGGAGGAGGAGGTGGTGGAGGAAAATAAAGAGGAG
>JAVQJD010076564.1:0-18041 GCA_036023655.1 Nannoperca australis
ACAAATGCATGGACTAGTTTTTCTGCATCTGCTTGAGACAGGATGTGCCTGATTTTTGCAATGTTACGTAGGTGAAAGAAGGCAGTCCTTGAAATTAGTTTTATGTGAGAGTTAAAGGACATATCCTGATCAAAGATAACTCCAAGATTCCTTACAGTGTCCCTGGATGTACTTATGTACTGTAAATTCATTTACTTAGTATTTTGAATTAACAACACATTAACAAACTAGTAGATTGGCTAGCTTGGTTAGCAGTAAGCTGATCATAAAACTACAGATCTATTATCTACAGATAATGATCCATCAAGGGGCATTTGGAGAGAAGATAGAAAAGGTCAATATTTGCTCCGTCACACATCTGACAAAATTGTGGATAACAAAGTCAGTTAAGCTATGGAAGTGTGGTTGCTACCAGCAACAGACTGTCAACTGAAACCAACTGCTTGTGGCAGAATAAAAATACTCAAGTACTCGAATAACTGCACTTTATTACTTTCTATCTCTGTTTACAAGAATTGTTTTGCTAATCAAATGTGAATGTGGTTAGCAACTTAAAGTAAATGCTGGAGGTGGAAGTGATTTGTTTAATGAGAAGTCTATCACAGGTAGTATTTCCAACCACTTTGTATCACTAAACATCAAGAAACAAAGCTGTAAGTGTTTAAATTCTTGTTGGAGATATTCTCAGCAGCGTGTTTTGTCGCCTCCGTGCGGTCACGCGGACTCGAGGGGAGGAACCCACTCAGAGGCGCAGGTGTGGTGAACTGTCCGTCAAACCGACAGAGCAGGTCCACGCCGGAAACTACGCAGTCTCATCTTCAAAATAAAAGCACAAACCTTTGTTTAAGGAACGAGAATTCATCACTAAATTACAAACATACAAATATTGGAGCTGTTAGATTATATGTTGAGTTAAACTATATAGGTTGATAAAATAATGGTTCTTTTGAATTATGATGGACAATATATTTCCTCAAGAAAGGCTGAGGGAAATGTACCAGAAATAGAAAGCATGCCTGTTAAATAAAAAGCATGTTCTTTCAAAAGCTTTGTGTTAGCCTAGATGCAGAAATACACAAATAAGGACAGTTATTATTATCTTGTTTGACAGGCATTGATTTCTGTGTTTGATGACTTTTGAAATGTGTTTTTATATGACTGTTTTGCATGAATATTTGACTGCCATCCCTTTATTTTTTAAAGATCATCTTGGTTGTTTTCATGTCCTTTTCACGTCTTGTCTCTAAATAGATTAGAGTAGGAGTGGATGTCTTATTATTGCATTTCCCTTTCTTACAGCCAGTGGTG
Source organism: Nannoperca australis (assembly GCA_036023655.1). NCBI lineage: Eukaryota > Metazoa > Chordata > Actinopteri > Centrarchiformes > Percichthyidae > Nannoperca > Nannoperca australis. The sequence goes on from JAVQJD010076564.1 coordinate 1,309, forward strand.
TGATGGTGTATGTGGGTGTACTGTGGCTTCTGACTTTTACTTTTGGTGACAAGTATCTGTGACTAGCATTAGAAGGTATACAGTAAATCCACTTGTTCACAATTGTGCATAGTCGACACTGTATAGGCCTAACTCCATATACACAACACTAGGCTACGCCCTTTGTGTTCGTCTCTAGAAATGCAACACAAAAAAAAGAAATATAAACATGGAAATATTTGTAATTTTAATTATAATTTTATTATTAACATTATGTCATTTGGCTGAGATACATTAGTATCATAGAGATTATTTTTGTATTTCCAGTAGTGATTTCGTTTAAATTACTTGTGTAGTTGCATGAATAAATATAATATTTTAGTTAGATCTACATAACCAAAATCATAAATTATACAGTATGTGTCTAGAATGTATATGGTTGAAAAGTAGGTTGCTGTTGAGTGTAAATAAAAGTCTGCAATCACATTGAAATTCTTCACTTTTATTTTCGATCCAACGCATTCACATTCACGTTTTTACAACATTTGTTCACAATAGAATTCTTCTATGGGTCACTGAGCGCTCATTTCCTCCCCTCCTTCCAAGAGAAGCTGGCTGCAACATGGTCCGCAAGCCTGCTTTTATTTTGAATTTTTAAACCGGAACATTGTCTTCAGCGCAGCAGATTCGTCAGCAGTTAGAAGTGCCTGTCTGCCTGCCTGCCTGCCAACCTGTCTGTCTGTCTGTGGGTTCAGAGATGAGCTATCACACCGGTGCCGGCTGCAGGCGTGCAGACAGCGGATGCGGACTGAACCGTCTCTCACCGTTTACTGAACTGTGTCTTTGTCATGTTTAAAAAGCGGATTCGTCCTCAGACGCACTGGTTTTAACCGTGAACATGTTGACAGATATGATTGTGGAGGAAGAATTTGAGATCAAGGAGGAGGAACCGTGGTACGACAAGCGAGACCTTGAACATGGTACAGTTCGTTTCCTTTCAGTCTTTGTCTGTAAAGCCTTAAAGATAAAGAACCGTATCGATCCTTTATTTAACTAACAGCAAAACCAGGGACATTACAGCTGTAATACTGGAATGAAGGTTATTTAATATATGGATCTCATTACAGACTCCATATTAAACCCTGCAGGTGCACACTGGGTTCAATTTGTAGGATTTCTGTGTGATTTTCTGAACCTGGAATACTTCTTATTTGTAGTCGGCATGTTTTATTTAGTCCAGTGGAAAAGAAGCACACTGTGGGCTGCAGGACGCGGCAGGAGTCCGCAGGACACTCGCATATGCGGCAAAGTGAAAAAACAGAAAAGGCCCGCCTGAAACTAAGAAGTGACTTTGTCTTAATTTTCATGCTTTTACACTAAAGCTCATGGGTTTGTGTGTGTGTGACGGCCTTCTTATGCTTCATATTCACATCTTTACTATTTCTATTTGTTTAGTTTCTTTGAATGTTAGATGACAAAGGGCAAATGCTGCTTGTATGGTCTCCATGTGTCCATCGGTGAGACTAAACTGAGCGCTGAATAAGTTGTTGTGCTTCCTCTGTCTGTCTCTCCTGCAGACCTGCAGCTGGCAGCCGAGCTGGGGAAGAGTCTTCTGGAGCGAAACAGGGAGCTGGAGCAAGGGCTGCAGCAGATGTACTCCACCAACCAGGAACAACTGCAGGAGATCGAGGTAAAGAGATGCCTGGCAGCTGCCTCACTTTGTGTCTTAATCCAAAATTCAATGTTGCCCTGAAAAGATCCTCCATTAGACCTGGATGTAAATGTCAAACTGTCAGTGAAGTAGCTGCTGTGTTCATGAAGCACACATTTCCTCTTAAATGCAGTATTAGATTTTGGCCTCACAGGTTTATATTGCATTACAAATGCTTCAAATAAAAATACAGCATTCTGCTGTACACGGGCGTAAAGCCCCGCTTACTTTTACAGTGTCACTTTGATTTAAGACCTCTACTGTCCAACCACCAGAACTTTGGGAGAAGATCTGACTCTCACACCATTTCAGCTTTCATGCATTAGTGAGATATTCTCAGGCTTATTTGCCTCTGACTTTGCTTCTCAGGCAACATACAAGCTGCCCTGCTTTGTTGGTGAAGGTTGTCGGGGCTTTATGAAGCCTTTGAGGACGACCTGCAGGCACTACTCAGGGCTGAAACTACGTCCACGAGCTCTGCAAATTTGGGTTTTAAAAAGCATTGAACTGTTTATATTTACAGATAATTCTCCTAAAAAAGGCTAGAACTGATCTCCAATCAACTTATAGGTGATTATTGCAATAACAATTTACTTTTTTGGTATACAAACATCTTTATGGAAAGCATGAAAACCACTTTTACCATAATGTATTATTTGTTAAATCAAACAAATGTATATTAATGAAGAACATAACAATTATATTACTTCTATATACTTTTGTTGTTGTTCTGAAACCAAACCTGTGCCCTTGCTGCTGTATACTTGCCTTCTTCTGTGTCTGCAGGATTTCCAGCAGACCTTTGACCAAGTCATTAGTTTAAGGTCTAAAACAAACTAAAACAACAGAAATTCTATATTTAACTTTCGGTTTTGCAGATTTCCCATATTCCAGGTCTATAGTTTTAATTTCCTTGAGTAAAGTAAGGCACTAAATCCTTCCCTACATGTTGTAGTTGACATGCAGCATTAATCTCCTAATTCTCCTAAGACCTGTACAGGATACTTGTTATGTCACAGGTCTGATTCCAGCTCATGACCTATGTTGCAATTAATTACCCGCTTTACTGTCACTCTTTACTGGAGCGTATCTCATGAAGCACAACTGAACGTGAACATAATCTTTACAAATAGAATGAACCTGTTAAACTTTGACATAATGTCACACACGTTACTCACTGACTTCTGATTGTTTATGTGTACCTGCTGACAGCGGGTTTGTTGTCACTGTGAAGGTGACGTTCGGTGTTTGTGTCTGTCTGTCAGAGTTTTCCAGCAGGCAGATAAGATGACGAAAGGTTCAAAGAGTCCTGGCTGAGACGGCTCATAAGATAATACGATTTACTTAAAGAAGCCACTGATGGAGCTTTTAGAGAGTTACTGGGGGGAAAGCTCTTTACATTTCTTGGAGGTTGTACTGTTATTCCTTCTGCTGCTGGAAAAACGTATAATTAGCTACTTAAACATCAAATTATTATTAATAATAATAATAATAATAGGGGCCCTTATGAGCACCATTTTAATTATTAGAAACTGTTGACTGCTGGTAGTTTAACCTACTTTTTATTCATTTGTTTGAATTATCCACATATTTCATGTTTTACAGTTAAAACATTACATTTAACTATTGACAGATGAATCAGAAAAATGAGGTTTAAGACATGATTTGATGACGCTGGACATCTTTCAATTCACAGTCGATCATACAGCATCTTACAACATTTAAAAGGACAAGTACAACTCAACTTTTCCAACCTCCAGAAATGTTTACCATGTTTTCTCTCACCTGCTGTACTAATTGTCATTTATTTAACGTTGTACAACAAACCACCGTCGCGCTCACTCTGGTCTGAACACTTTCTCTGTCTGTCCTTTAGTACCTGACGAAGCAGGTGGACCTCCTCAGGCAGGTCAATGACCAGCATGCTAAAGTGTACGAACAGCTGGACGTGTCGGCTCGAGAGCTGGAGCAGAGCAACCACAAACTGTTTCTGGACAACAGGACGGCCCAACAGAAGATCCAGGGGTGAGACGGGAGATGTGGATTGTCTGTTGGACTAAAGTTTCCCTCATCGGCTGCCTGACGGAGCTGTGTTTTCTCTGCGCAGGCTGACAGAAACGGTGGAGCAGCTGCAGACGCAGGTGGAGGAGCTGCAACATCAGGTGGAAGGGATGAAGTTGAGTCCTTCACAGCCTCACAATTGGCCAGCGCTCAGCACTCAGAGTGTTTCCTGTCTGAAAGAGCTGCAAAACACACTCAGGTATACTCTATGTGCATCATTGGTGCTGAAAGTCCATTAATCAGTTAGTGGACAGACATAAAATTAAGTTTAAGTTGTGATAATAGATTCATTATTTAAGTAATTTATCAAGCAAGAATGTCAAACATCCTCTGGTTTTAGATGTGTTTATATAAATGTAATTAACCTTGTGCTACCCTGTGGAGAAGACACTGGGTCAAGACAATGGGCCACTGGGTCAATATGACCCGGCAAGGTAGCACAAGGGTTAAATGTCTTTGTTGGACTGTTTGTTGGAGAAAACAAGCAATTTAAAGGAATAGTTCAACATTTTGTGAAATGTGCCGAGAGTTAGATGAAAAGATTGATACCACTTTCATGTCTGTACCCCAAATATGAAGCTACAACCAGGAGATGGTTAGCTTAGCATAGTCTAGCTTAGCTTAAAGACTGGAAACAGGGGAAAACAGCTAGTCTGCTAGGCGTTTCCTCCTGTTTCCAGTCTTTATGCTAAGCTAAGTTAACAGCTACTGAAAGACATCTTCAATATGAGCACTACCCTTATCGTTTTAAACCAAATACCTGCTAATTAATGGACTGACCCCCCCAGTTAACAACAACAACATCAACATACATAGCAGGTCATGTTTAATGTAACCTAGTGGTTGTGGCAGGAAGTTATTCAGCTTGAATGTCTCTAGTTAATGTATTTTGATGGGAGGAGCCTAAAAAAGGGTTTTGCTATTAACTTACTTCTTAATCTGGTTAAAAGAAATCTTAATTTCATTGTCACTGATCAAGAAGCTCTTCTTAAGCTCCACGGAGGGAAGCAGCAAATCCTCCACTGAGTCCTCCTGGCTTTAGCCCCCCCCCCCCCGAGCGTGCTAATCCTTCTGGCTGGCAGTTGGCCATGTCTACTTGAATGTTTCATGCTGTGGTCACTTCCTCTTGGCCTTGACCATCCTGTGGTGTGACAGGTTCATTCACTGCCTGAGTTTAGTCTGTGTGTGTAATCCTGTTAGGACTGCTCACTCAAAACATCCAGGTCAGATAGATGGAAGTCTCTCTGATAAACTCCACAGGGAGACTCCAAACAGGTCTGAACTGAACTTGGCGTTGGTGGATGAGGTTGGAAGGAAGGAGGTCAAAGTCTGAGCTGGAGCGCACAAACACGTCTCAGTATCTCTCTGAGGCTGTGATTGATTCTTCAGCTGATTTCTAATCTGCTCTGTTCTACTGATAAGGTTTTGATTCCTCACTTAGTGCACTTTTCTTTGCCTGTCTGCTCTTTCTAATTGTCTTTTGTCAATTAGACATAAGACTTTCAATTAATCTTATGTCAATTAGACATAAGACAATTAGAAACATTATGTCTTATGTCACCATACTTAATATCCAAGACAAATAGATTTATAAAATAGCGAGACATTTACCAAAAGTAGTAATTTTCTGTCGATTTAAACATCACATTATGTCTCTACGGTGTTACGGTGAGTTTGAACTTTGCTCATGACCATTGGTACATCATCATCATCATCTCTTTCTACTGTGTATTTCCTGTCACCTTTCACTTTATTTAGCCTTATTATCAAGTGACAGATAAACGGCTGACGTCAGTTGTGAAAACACAAATTATCAGCCTGGCTGGTACAATAAAGGTGATTTAGAACAATCTCCACCCAAGGTCCACTTATTCGCCTGCTCTGGAGATTTTGTTTCCTTGTCAGCTATTATTATATTATAAAATGTTCTTGGCCAAGAAATTGTCAAGCACTTTACCCCTGTAAACCTACAATGTGTTGTTTTTACACATTAGGTTTTGTGTGGATTAAAGAAATCAGCAAACAAGATAAACAATTTTAATTTGTGAGCTATAAATAAAGCCAGATCAGTGACAAAACGTGAACTTCATATTTTTTACATTCTGGTGTTTTTCAGTGACAATGTTCAGATTTATTTTATATCACTCTTTTTATTCAGTGACAGTTTCTTTTACGCTGTCGGTTTTTCAGTTTTAACTCTCATATGTTTTGGCTTGGAGGGTAGGTGTTTGAGGGGAGGGGCAGGGTGTATGTCCACTGTTCTGGCTCCATAGATTTAGAGCTAATAGGTGGATTTTGATACTTTTGGACAGAGCCAGGTTAACTGTTTCCCCCTGTTTACAGTCTTTATGCTAAGCTAAGCTAACCGTCTCCTGTAGCTTCATCTAACACTCAGCAAGAGAGAGATTAAGTGTATTTCATTATGTTAAACTATTCATTCAATAGACTTATATAGTCTACTTGACAATGTATTTTATCAACATTCATCATATTGAAAAATCTTTAAAGCCATTCAGAATTCAAGAACTACAAAACAAACTATGTACGTATAAAAAAAAATGCATATAATTAAAACGGTCTGTCTCTGTGCAGGTACGACTACGACCCCCACGACCCCTCAGACGGCCTGGAGTCCTCCCACACGTCGTGGCAGGAGGAGGAGCAGGCGTCGCTGCGACAGTCCCTCCGCAGCCTGCAGACTCAGTTTGCCGGTGAGCGCGCTCTGAGGGAGGAGTCGGAGCGCGAGGCCGAGCTGCTGGCCGCGGAGAACGCAGCGCTGGAGCAGCAGCTGGCAGGGATGGAGGGCTGCCAGGTAAGGACGGACATCACACAAACAAACAGCGAGGAAGGTGGGATTCTGTCTTTGTTTCAACTTTGGTTTCCAAACAAGAAATGAACAGAGACAATGACATAATAATATCTATTCATTCTGGTTTATTACACACTTATATTATACCTGTCACTAATAATGGGATTGTTTTACCACTCATGTTTGTTGCCCTGGACTTAGTTTTAGTGATGTTGCTGCATTTTCCGATCAAAAATAAGATTCAAGTTGTAATAAACTTGAATTATCCTTTAACTTGTTCCTCTAAATAATAAGAACATCCATTCAGTTCTCCACATCATTTCAAAGAAATTCAGCCATCTTATATTGAAGCCGCAGTGGCAGCACGGAGATACTTTTACATGACATACATAAATCATTTCCCCCTCTTCAGGCCAGAGTGGCTGAGCTGGAGCGTGAGGCCGAGGAGCTTCGTCAGCTCTGGAAATCGGAGTCCACCACCAGATCCAGCGGGCCGGACGTCATCCACAGCATGCTGCCCAACTCGATGTTCCTCAACCCGGAGGAGGAGAGCGAAGGGGATGCGGCTGCAGCCAGAAGCCCCTGGGTCCTGAAGCGCTGGGACAGCGAGCGGCTGATGAAGGCGGCGCAGATGCCCGACTCTCCCGACAGAGTCTACGACCACGAGTGCTCCTGCGTGCGCCGATCCGAGGTGGTGAAGTATCGCGGGATCTCGCTGCTCAACGAGGTCGACGCCCAGTACAGTGCCTTGCAGGTGAAGTACGACGAGCTGCTGCAGCGCTGCCACCTGGGGCCGCAGGAGGAGGAGGAGCAGGACGTGTCGGTGCACACTGCGTCCATCGCTGCCGCTTGTCCTGCTCTGACAGACATGGAGGACTTTGAGGACTTTCACCAGCCGGAGTACAAGGAACTTTTTAGGGAAATTTTCTCCCGCATTCAGAAAACCAAAGAGGATCTGATTGAAAACAGAGGGAGAAACTCAGCTGGTGAAGCTCCTATTTTGCATTAGTTGCTTCCAAAAAAAGAAAGAAAAAGACCTGCTGCAAGATTAATTATTGTCTTCCAGTTCCAGAGCGATTCTTGGAAAGACTTACAGCAGCACATGCAGCTAACTACACTGTGTGTTATTTGCCCAGAAATGGTGATCGTCATGCAAAAGAGGTTAAGAGATCAGTGATGCAGGAACAAGAAGGCCAAACACCACCAGCTCATGTCTTGGATGTGGCTCATTTTGCACAAAAACACCAGTGCCTAACTCTGCCGTCTCTACTGTACAATCCCTCTACCTCACTTTGCACAACGCTGCTCACAAACAGGCTCCTGAGGAGATCATTTCTGGGTCTTCTGTTCATACACTGTATCTATAACACTTTATTTTTACGGGTCCCGTAATTTCCTATAAGTTCCTAGAAAGAAACTGACAGATTAATGTAAATTCACAGACAAGAAAAAGAAAAGACGCAGACATAAAGATGTAATTAGGTACTTAATTATAGAGAAATGAAACTATTTTGAGTAATTGCTGGTGGAACCTTAAAGTCTTTCGGTCAGTGCACGGTGGGTCAGCAGAACATGCATAAATTGGACATTTTGCTAAATTGAATTGTGTACAATTGTGTACAGATTTATTTTGTGTTGATCAGCTAATCAACTAACTAATCAGTTATTTCAGCTCTAATTACTAGTGTAACCTAAAAAGTCTTTTGTCTGTGAAATGTGTCTAAATTAATATAAATACAATTACATGACAAAACAACATAGATAGAGAGCTTGTTAGCTAATAGTGTTTCTGTCCACCTGACAAATGTAAAGCCCAATGTTCACTCTGTTTTTGGTCTCCACCAGCTCCGAAGCTGTTTGGTGCTGGGCAGATAGTGTACGGTGGGTTTTTAGGGCTTTTCCTCTGAAAACAGATGCCTGCTGCTGCTGGAAATGGCGCAGTAAACTCAACCTAAATTTGAATAACTTTGCCATAACTTTCTTTCTATTGTAATATGCAATTAGTCCCAAAGTTAACAGGAAACGTCCTCGAACATTATTAGGAAATTTCGGATCCTTAAAATAAATAGGTGTATCTGCTGTTGATTATATTTACTTTCTTTGCAACTATATATAAAAAAGAAGAAGCACCGTTCTTGGTGATGGATTTGCCTGCAGCTAATGTAAGAATGACCAACACAGTATCTGACGTATGTTGGTGAAGGAGTTTAAATTATTAGAAGTAAACACTGGTGATTCAAGGTGCTAAATTATATTAGGGTTTTTGTAATTGGGACTGTGACGTAACTGTACTTGATTATTGTGTGATGGGTTAGATGACCGTGAGGGGATGTTATATTAAAGGGAAGTTCTGTGGTTCACCAAAAGACTAACTCTGTGTTCTTAATAGATAAAGATACTGTACGGCCTCCTGGTATATTAGCCTCGTGAAGCTTTTCTTTGCAGCAGTTCTGTTGCTTTTGCTGCCTGTTCATGTGTCCTTGTTAAGCTTAGGACTAGTTTGTAGATGTCTATAAAATCACATTGAGATGCACTTTAGAATTGCACACACATTACCCATGCTCTCCTGTCACTCTACATTTCTTTTCGCGTAATGTGCTACCAGACCTGAATAATCTGCAGTATGTATATGTATGTTCAATGTGTTCTTACCTGTTTCTTGACTGGACCTCATGCTTTGTTGTTGCTCTGAGCCATAAAACATGAAGCAAGCTGAGTCCGCTGTTTGTGTCTTATTTTGCTGATTCAGTCCGTTGTAAAATACGATTAAACCTTATTCATAGAAACGGTGTCGGCGTTAAACTTGGACATCATAAATCACTGATACTCTTTATTATATTATAAAATAGATTTTCCCCTACCTGATGTAATCAGACTGCTTTGATCTCATCCATCCAGACATCCTTCTGGACTTTAAACAAACTCAACACGTCATCCTGAAAGTAAATCTGGCCAAAGAATAATCCTTCAGTTACAATTAAATATGTAACATTTCCCAAGGCCTCATGGGAAACAGTGTTGCTGTCCAAGTATAAAACCTAAACAAAATGATGGTTTGTAGCAGATTTGGGGTTATGTAAATATGTGCAACCAGCGTTAAGCAGAAATGCTGGGGAGTTCGAGGGGAATGGTATCGAACATTTAAAAAGGTTTGAGCTGAATAAGTACAGATCATACAGATCTAATGAATGACAACCAGATCACATCAACTAAACAGATGTCCAGAGCTTTGATTCAAGTAAATTAAGGTTTCTATAGTCATGCACGAGTGTCCAGCACGCATGGATTTATAACTTACACCAAAACTACTTAAGCTCTAAAGATAAAATCTGCCACAAACATGTTCCCTTCTTCAGTTGAAAAATACGTTTTTATAATCATCCAACCAAAAGAACTCATCAGAAATGAGGGACATTTGTATTAGTCATCTTTAAATCATAAAGTGAGAAATAAAAAGTAAAACAAACTTCTTCAATCTCACCTAAACCACATTCACTGCACACACAGATCTTTGAATTTTGTTTCAGTTCTGCTTCACATGCTAAACTGGTCAGGTTTATTCACATGCCTTTTATCCCATAACATATCACCACTGATGACTGCAATAACGACAAAAGAACATTGCAATGCTTAGAGATTACAATGTTTATTCAGCAAAGGAACAAACCAATGAAAAACAAATACAGCTGTGATAATTTGATGATGCACCACTAAACACTTTATTCACACTTAGTCTTGAAGGTTTAAATGTCTTCGATGAGAATAATACTCTGTATGAACGGGTGGGAGTTTGTCCTGAATGCCTTGTGAGGCAGAGGCACTTTAGATGGAGGCTCAAGATAGCAGCACATTGCGATACACCAGCGTATCCGTAGCAACAACTCCCTCATCACCCCAACATGACGGTCCAGTGTTTGTAACCAGACCACGATCCGGCCCATCGGCATCCCTTCCATTGTTTGTACGATGGATTCTATCCCAACAGATCAAAATGACTAAATGTATTCAAAATTGCATCTTTATTGACCTTCATCCTAATCTTTTCCTCCCATAAAGGAAAACTACTTGAAACTCTGCACATTCATCCAGAAACAAACTTCGACATCAGCTATTTGATCCCCTTTCTCAAATTTTATATTTCAGCACACATTTGACTGATTAACACAAGAAATGTGAGGAAAAAGTTTCCAGGTCCATGAGTGCCACAAACATTTAGTAAATTCAGTTGTACAACATGAGCATAACGACACCAGGGTCTTCTTGCATCACTCTTTTTTTCCTTTTCCCTTTTTGTTCCAGGTTTTCCAACGAGTTTGGCAACATCTCTACAAGAGCTTTCAAATATTCTAATATCGCAACTGTATCAACCGACCTTAAAGCTCACCACTTCCATTTGGATGGAATAAATACTCTTCAGTATATAATATATATTCCATAACCAAATGAGATCAGGATGAAAAATAAATCAGTTTTGCTTCTTTAGGGTTTATTTTTACCCACAAGGCCTTAAACAATTTTTGCTTGATGATGATAAAGTAAAACGTGTTTTCTCTGGCAAAATGAACAAATCAGGAGTAAAATGAAAGCACTTTGAGCCACAGCTACTTTCAATAGTAAACACCATCCTGATCTGATCTAAAATATAAATCAAACACGAGGTCAAATCCAGAAATCTACTGATAAACCATATATATATATATATTTCTCTTGCTATTTCTTCATCTTTTTATATCCATAGGATCCCCTCAGACACTCCAGCTCTTAGTGCGAGTGTGTGAGGAGCTTCTATCCTCCGCGCTGCATCAGAGTGCTCATGTTAATGTCAGAAATGCTTCAGGTGAAACGAGAAAAGCTTCATGTTCTGAACAGAGCTGATGGCTGACATCTTTGTTCTCCAATCGCCCGCCCTCCGAGCTGGGTGAGCTGTGATTGGCTCTCATCTGTCTGACTGCCCTCCCACTGGACACCTGGTGAGAGGATTTGATTGGCTGAGGGTGATCGCAGGGGGGCAAGTTCTCAGTGTCAGGACTGTATTGTTCCCTTGAGGTACCACATCCCTGCGTAGCTGCTGCAGCACTCCTGGAACAAGAAGACAGCTTAGATCAGTCACCGAAAAACATCCATAAAAAGACTCAGTCTCACCACGCATCTCACATTGAGCAGCCGGTCGACGTCCGCCTTTGAAGCCTCTCCAAATTCCTGCGTCAGTCTGACTTGTACCATGTTCCTCCTGACCCGGTAGTTCTTTGAGAACAGGTCATACAGCAGGCGACGGTGCTGCAGGAGGAAACACACACATCTGAAGGAGTAGTTTTGCTAAATACAATAATTAGCTTTTTTGCAGTTAAATTATTTTTTATATATATATATATATATATATATATATAGCGTCACCTTCATGATGAGGAATTTAACAAAGGAAGTCTAGTGTCGCCATATGCAGCTGAAATACCACAACGCGCCAACTGTCATTTCCTCCCATTTTACATTTAAAAAGAAACAACACGGGGGGGAAACACTGCCACATTAACTTTGGTTGTAGCCTACTTTTCTTATCCGTGTTGCTTTGAAGTAATGTTGCAACTGGCCAGTCATGGCTCACAATGAAACCACAGCGTGTGGTTTCTGAAATTCATGTGAAATTCAGTGATTGCTTAAGGACTTGACTTGTAGTCTGCATGTTAAGTGCAGGATGTTGTGAATCTACTCGAAACCTGTTCAAAAAGTACCAGAGTGTTTACCTTGTCGAAGTCCTCGCCAGTCTCCCACAAACCGAACACCTTCTGTTCATCAGAGGCTGCGGTGCTCTGAGCAGGAAACTGAAGGTAGAGTGAAACAACAGTGTTAGAAAAGCATTTACCAGGACGTTACTTCACATCAGGAGTGTAAGTTAAGCTCTTCCCTCTCTCAACAAGCACCACAGAGCAAACACAGATTCCCATCAATTACAAACTACCACCTTGTTTGTTCAAACAAAATAAAGCATGCATGTTTATGAAAACCGTGATTCACGAGTGCAAAGTGACATTTTTTGCAATAATTAACAAATGACAGAAATGTAAAGTTGCTTTGCTCTCTCTCAAACACATCATTTGATTTCTTGCCCAAATGTAAAAAACAAGAAGCTGCCGAGCTCTGCTGTGACCAGAAGGACCAACACAGAGTGCTCCAAACCAGGATTACCCTCCAGACACAGCCACGCACTCAAAACTGATCTATGAACTGTCAGACATCTAAACAATAATGTTTATAGGGACATTTCACCAGAAGCCAATTCTCCTGATTCCAGATCTGCCTGCGTTTGCAAACAACAAACCGGCTTAGTCTCTCGCTGAGCAGTAATGAGCTTTGCTTCGAGGCTAATAATCTGTTGCATAACGAAGATGGCGTCCGGCCATTCCTCGCCCCCCCCACAGCGTTTAAAATCCTCTAATGTCAAAGATACAGATGGGATAAGACATGAGCCAGGACAGGACTGGTCTTGGCAGGAGACCTTGCTGCTTAATGAAACAACAGCATGTGGCACAGACCACGCCCCTCCCGCCTTACAACAAACACCAAGTAGAACACAGCTAAAAAAGCAACGCCAACAGATCCCAACTATTTATATCAAGTCTACAAACAGAGGGACAACACACTACAAACACACGGTATCAGCTGGAACTGGAGTGGAACCTGAGCTTCGGGTTTGCGCTGCTTCAGGGAACAGACTGCTTTACAAGCAACAAAGAGCTCACAAGCAAAATGACCGTTAATGTCGTTATTCTGTTTGAGAAAGCTGATAGCTGCAGTCAGGTTGCCAATGAGAAAACCCCCTTATTCATCACCCACAGGCACTTTTAACCAACCCTGCTAGTCCAGGACCAACGGGACGGCAATCTCTGCTCCTCAACACCTGACGTGCTTCCTGAGCCGTTTCAACAGAAATCTAATCAAACTGCTTGTTTATTTCTAATATAAGAGAAACTACATCAGTATTACTGGAACACACACACATTGAGTATGTAACTACTGCTTTGATGTAACACGGGTTCTGACTCTGCAGTGTCTAATCCAAAATTACAAAGGTGTTATATATACAATATATTTTACATATATATGTTATATATATATATAGCCTATTTATCAGAAGCAGACACTCATTTCTTAACAGGTAAATCATTTCCTATACCGTTTGGTCCAGAGTGTCTCTCCCTTGGTTCTTTCATCTATAAACTATTTCTGGAGTGGATATCCAGAAAATGTGCTCGCTCCACCATCCAATGATAGAATCACATATATTGTGATTAGGGCTGCAACGATTATTTTCATTATTGATTAATCGTTTGTGATTAATCTAATCACAAACGTCTTAGAACGGGAGTTTTCACATAAAAAAAGTGTTGCTGATTGATTTTCTTCCAATCATCTAATTGATTAATTACTAATAACATGTTGCAGTTCTAGACTGCACTGTTTAATGAGTAAACAATCTTCACCAAAACCTCTAATGCAGCTCCACCACAAATGGCAGAGGCTAAGATTGAAAGAAGAAATGTAAAGAGGCGTATCCAGTGTGAACAAACTGGTGTTTTACATCCAAAACCTTGTAAATCCAGAGTTTTGACAGTAGCAGATGAAATGCTCCCTGAATACTCACAGGCACCATTATCTGTTTGCACTGGCAGTGCAGTATGGCGTCCTGTAGCATGTGGTCCGAGATGGAGTGGAAGATGTTTCGTCCCACTGGCATGGAAGCCAGGTGGAGGTTAAACAACCTCTTAAACTCGTTGAGCGTCAGTACAAAATGTTTCCTGAAAGTCTTGATCACAAAGTCCTGCAGCTCCTGGGAGGACGAGTTGGCGGGACCGCCTCCGTTACCGTTCGTGTGGTCGAAGCCGGGGGACGTGGCGCCGGGGTAACCATTGATAGAACCGTTGAGGACGGCGGAGGAGGACGTGGCGGAGGAGGTGTCCATGGGTTCGTCTTCGGGTTCCTGTTTGATGTGGACGGCGCTTCCTGCCCGTCTGGTGTTCAGGTCTTTCTGAAGGGTCGACTGGTTTTCTTGCACACGCTCCTGAGCCATCTTCACACGCTGCTCCCCGCTGACGTGGACAGGCTCTGAAACCCACACACACACATCAGTAGGATGTTTCTGCTGAATATTTTATTTGCGATGTATTAACAGGTGGCTTTTCCAAACAACTCCGTACACACCAGGCTGAGGGGTATTCTTTGGCATGAAGTCTTCTTTAGAGAAGTTAAAGACCTTTTCCAACCTTAAAGGAAAGAGATTGCTACACGTTAAAACAACCCACTAGCCTCCAAAAACAACATTTAATAGCACCTCCATACACCTCCTGGTGAGATGGTGCAAATTGTTCAGTTCAGACAAACAGAAACAAACATGCCTCCTGCTTCTCAGAGTGGAACCTACTTGCTCTGAATGCCAAGCCACAGCATGTGCTGCCTGTGGGCAACATCTTGGTGTTTCTTAATGAAGTCTACATCAGTAGGCAACAGGAACTCCCAGCCCCGGTTGACTCGTGGAGCTGCCACATGCTCCAGGAACTCCTTCACATCCTCTGGAGGAAGCTGACGGAGACAGAAGGAAGCACTTGTTAGTTCTGTTTACTTGGATGAACAAGTCAACTGTAACCTCGCGGTGACAGGAGCAAGGTGGAGCCAGCGTTCAAAAACACTTCAGCTCCAATGAAGCTGCTCAGAACCTAAACAACCGTGATAGACTGTGGTGGCACTGAGCATGTCCCCGGTGGAGGAGCACATGCTGCTCTCGCACAGAGAACGTCGTTAATCTGATCACCACATTATTTTAAGACGCTTGCTATTTTATTCAGTACCTGCCTTACTTCTGCAATAAACTGTCAAATCAGAAGGATACACTTGCAATATAACCAACCAATTCAGTCCAGTCTCCAAACAAGAGACATTAAAAAAAGAGAAAGCATATCACACCTCCATTAACTTGTATTTTGATGTTTTTTGTCCCAGAGAGCTTGTTTTCACAGCCAGTAATTCTTTGCAAATCTGTCAAACACGCAAGAGACTCATTTCCCATGAAAGCAGCCTCTGAGGCAGTGGATACTCTGAGGCTGAGTGCCTCAAACAATTAAGAGTTTTTCACTGCGAACATCAAACATTTTAAAAATGACACAAAACGGTTGCAAAGTAAAACACCTTGTGCTACCTTGTGGAGAAGACACTGGGTCAAGACAATGGGCCACTGGGTCAATATGACCCGGAAAGGTAGCACAAGGGTTAAAGAAAACCCATATGAAATTCTATTATTTTGGCACAAGTGCGGTGTTGTGATCCTTACTTTGATGATGGATGTAATCTCCTTTCTCATCACAGAGCGCTCCAGAGTGAACCGCCACATCTATAAAAAGGAACAACCGAGTCAAGATCACTAAAACACATGCAGAAATGCAGTTAGTAGTTTCATTTGGGTTAATTCAATAACGAGGAAAAACACAGTAGCTCACCACAAAGTCCCTACCACGACACAGCACTTCAGCAGGCACGCCGCTGTGAGGGCTGCAGGTGTTTTTAGGATACAGAACATCACTGAGGGTTGAAAAACAAAGAAACATCGGTCAGCTGCCAGGACGATGACTTTTATGTCAAAAATACTAAATCATCAAGAACACTCATTGCAGGCTGCTAGATGGACCTTTAATCTGGACATTTGCTTCCCTTTAAATGAATCTGCATTGAGGCTGCTTGGTCTCACCTCTTGACAACCCAGTTCCCCTGAACCAGCAGCGCCACCTGTTGGATGCAACGCAGCACTGAGGTGGAGTCCGTGCCAGAGGCCAGCAGGCCCATCAGGTTAGCAAACGGCATCACTTTGACTAAAGATGAGAGGAGACATGGTGAAGGAAAGATAAAACTCTTCTGTCAGAGGAAGGAGAATAGAAATGTGATGCAGTTCATGTTCATGAGAAATGTGCTGGAAAAGTGAAAGGTTGTTCAAAATTGACAGAGAGCCAATCAGTGACGAGTACCACAAGCCTAAACCAAGAAGCACGTGATGAGTGCAAACTGTAAACCAGCTGCTTGACAAAAACTAATTCTATTTCTCAATATTTTTACACACACACACACACACACACACACACACACACACACACACACACACACACACACACACACACACACAAACACACAAAC
>JAVQJD010076568.1:0-11406 GCA_036023655.1 Nannoperca australis
GTCCTTATGAGCGTCACGGCATCGAACCGATAATGAGCCTGAAGCTCCGCGTGGAGCCGGGACGTGTACTCGCATCTGCTCTTGTAGCTCAGCCAATACAAGCGCACCGTCTCTGTCAAATGACCTGTGATTGGCTAAAGTCTCCCGTCACGGGCTAGATTACCTGAAGCCTGAAAACAGCCAAGAGGAGGGGCTGAAGTAGAGGTCTGCTCTCAGACCACTTGAATCACAATGTGCTGCACAGTTATTATGGCTTTGTTGTCCAATGACAAAATACCCAACCTTTAATATGTTGAGACACTTCATATAAAACCACATGTGTGAACTTGGAGGGAAAGTCAGGGAACCGCCAAAGTTAGGAATTGATTTCATAGCAATCCATTTAATAGTTGTTGAAGTGTTTCGGTGGTGGACAGACAGAGACGCTGCCGTCCCCAGAGCCACTCAGCTAGCATGAAGCCTGCAAACCAAACATATTTTATCATTTAAATTGCTCAGTGTCCAGTCAAAGTGTTACACTTCACACACACACACACACAGCGCTGGGCCTCCCCCTCAGGTCACCTCCCCATCAATAATGGACAGGACTGTTGTCAAAGGAGGGAAGACAGAGCTGGAGGAAGTGAAGAGGAGCAACACCACAGCTGCTTTGAAGAAGACGAAGACACTCCGGTGGGTTAGAGTTGTGTATAATGTATAAAGATGGAGGAAGGTGTAGTTTGACTCACGTGGTCTGGTCGTTGGTGAACTCCAGCTCTCCCCGGGCGTCCTCGTAGTCGTCCCCGGCCTTGGCGGTGCCGGACTCGGTGTGGTACGGCAGGATGACGGTGCCGCGGGCTCCTGAGTTGCGCACCACCGTCACCTCCATGGTGCCCACGCTCTCGCTCACCCGCACCATGCCCTCGCTGAACGTGAAGATGCCAGCGTGGTCGTCATCCAGGATGGTCACCGTGGCAACCAGGGGCTCAACCAAGCGGGCTTTGGGAGCGGCGCCCACTTCGTCGCTCTCGAACATCCCCTCCGCGTCGCCAATGCGCAGATTCAGCAGGCGCACAAAGAAGTGCTCGTCCTCCTCGAATATGTCGTCGTCGATTATACCGACCTGGAGACGCACAGAGAGACAGGACGTCAACATCTGAACTTTCTGACACTTATCAGTTATCATAAGATGATGTTCCACTTCCAGACATTAGTAGGAATAAAATCAACAAGTCCCTTCAGAGTGGATTATTGAGCTTAATCTGGCAAAAACAGAAGCTTGTAGTCAGTTTAACCCAAAGCTACTTCTGTTTCATCCTCATGTTTAGCAAGCGGCTGCTGAAGCCACTGCAGCTGATATGGAAACCTGCACTTTAAAGAGGTGCTGCACACTTAGACGCGGTCTTTGAGCTGTAAACTAAATGATCTGACTGCACTGTGATGAAACACATCAGTGCAGGTGTTAAAACCAAATTAATAATGAGTTGAAAAAGGCTCAACACGCCATCTGCTGTTTTAAATCAGTCAACTGGTCACGAAATGTATATACATTTTTAGTCAAGAAAACTTTTATTTTACAGGAGCTGAAAACTGAATATTTCTTTCTCTTCTTCTTCAAGTTACCAGCAGAAAAAAAGCATCTCGTATTGGTGTGATTATTATACGAACTGCGTCTCCCTCAGCAGACACTTAAACACCTCCAGTTACAACAATAGTCGTCTATATGAGATCGTTATCATCTGATGACACCGCACATTAACTGGCAGGTATGCACTCCCAAACCAGATTAATCCAATGAGCCAGACCTCATCCTGCCACGTGTTCAGACTTCAGGTCCAGCAACATGAAGAGGTGAAGATGTCACCAGAGCCTGGATAGCTCAGTCGGTAGAGCATCAGACTTTTAATCTGAGGGTCCAGGGTTCAAGTCCCTGTTCAGGCGAAGTTTTAAGATCAGATTCACAACTGTCTAGTTTACTTCAGTCTTGAGCTGAAGTTAAATACTCCAAATACATTCATCTTCTCCAAATATTACATACAATAACATGTTGCACCTTCTCACTTGTAAGTCTCTATGTGTAAAAGCGTCTGCTAAATGTAATGTAAGGAGAAGATGAATTGTTCCTTAAACCTACAATAACTGGTTTGTTTGTCCACCAGCGGAAACAAGTTAGGAACACCTTAACCCTTTAAAGATGATAACGTGAGTCTCTCTGTTAGCTCTGTGTTTGGTCTCCACCACCTCCTGAGGTAAATATCTGGTTCTTTAGCTGCTAAATGCTGCACTGTGTTCACCAGCTGGTCTATAACTGTGTCTGTCTGCTGCCGAGCAGGTGGTACAAAAACAACGCTATGAGAGCGCTGAGAGTGAAGCGAAACAGTACAAACAGATAAACAACAAGCTGAAACGTGAGGATTTGCTTTTATGCTTCTCTTGGTTGCCAATTCATCCGCAAACCAAAGCTTTCATAATGAATTTCTACTTGTTCGCTAATGAAAAAGAACCAGCAGAAGAGGATTTGTTGGTATAAATGACAGACTGCACTGCACTGCACTTATTGGCCACACTTGAGAACTATAAGATGATCAATGCAACGGGCTTCCTCAAATGTACAGTCTGCGTTCAGAAGGAAACGAGCTCCTGATTATCATTAGCTTTCATATTTTGAGACTTTCTTGTGACTAGACTCCACTTTCCATCTCGTCACTGTGTCGCAGATTAGATTCGTTCTGTAACTCGAGTGAACGCAACAATCATGACGGCTCGTTACAGCAAAGAGTGCCGGCAGCGAGGCCTTTGGTTTGTTTAATCAGTGGAGATTCACAGCCTGTGAAGGTCACACAGTAGAGTTCTGCCAGACGGGTGAGACGTTCAAGTTTAATTGGTTTCCCCGCTGCTCATTTCTGATACAGTCCACCGGCCCGTTGTTGGAATGGCCGACAGTGACCTTTGTAATGGACTCACTCGGAGCTCCTCCATCCACCCACTCACGGTAGATTGGACAATTTGTTTTCTTGCACCCCGTGCTTCTCCTGCACCACCCTCCTAACATCCAGCCACTTCTCACACTTCTTGAGATCTTTCATCAAACTCTGAATCTGAGGAGAGATTACCCGGCTCACCTCGTCCTATATGCTTTTTAAATTCTCACAGCACAGTGCGCTCTAAAAATAATATGAATATTCTGTCTTTCTGTGGAAAATCAATCTTTACTGTGTTGTTTGATCCCAAGTTCAGAGTGCAGAGAAATCAAACACTGTGAACTCTGCAGCAGCTCACTTGGACTGATCTTCTAACTTTGTACCTTCTTTTCAGATTAGACTCAAAAATACGTTTTACAGCAGTCGTGCTGAAACATCTGAAGCACTGGAGGGTTTTTATCTTGGAATAAAGCAGGAATTTAAATTGTCCTTTACTCTTTTCATTTAATTATGTACTGAAAGAAAGTCAGTTAGGATTGTTTTATTCATTATTCTTTGAGAACAATTTCATCATGTATTTAAAAACCAAATAATACTAGTAGCAGCAGAAGTTAGTATTACTAGGAACATAAGTTAGTATAACTAGTAGCAGCAGAAGTTAGTTTTACTAGGAGTGAGTATTACTACTAGTAGCAGATGTTAATAGTACTAGACGTTAGTAGTACTAGAAGTTAGTATTAGTACTAGCATCAGAAGTAAGTATTACTAGCAGCAGAAGTTAGTAGTACTAGCAGCAGAAGTTAGTATTACTAGCAGCAGAAGTTAGTATTACTAGAAGTTAGTATGAGTACTAGCATCAGAAGTTAGTA
The DNA here is from genome assembly GCA_036023655.1 of Nannoperca australis. Lineage (NCBI taxonomy): Eukaryota > Metazoa > Chordata > Actinopteri > Centrarchiformes > Percichthyidae > Nannoperca > Nannoperca australis. The sequence goes on from JAVQJD010076568.1 coordinate 3,770, forward strand.
TTACTAGCAGCAGAAGTTAGTAGTACTACAGGTTAGTATAACTAGCAACAGCTGCAGAACTCTTCTATCCTCTCCTTGAATCTGTCTCTGCTCAGCCTCAGTCTGACTCTCTCTCCTCCCTCCTCTCGCTCTGATCTCCTCGGGTGTCTTTGCAGATTTTACAGCGACGCTGCAGGTTATTCAGGTTCATGCAGCACGTTTGTGCAGCTCCATGAAGAAAAACTCGTCGTCCTCCTGCACCAGAGTGAGCTGGAAACTTATTGTGTGTAAATCTGGCTAAAGCCCAGAGGCCGGGACATTTATATTCAGCTTCTATTTCCAACCTTTTCAACAAAGAAAACTGTGAGTTCTGAGATTTTGGGAACAACTGACAGATCCTCCTGTTGCATTATGCATATGATGGGATACTCATACAATTTCCCCACAGGGATCATTAAAGTTTCACCTCAGCTCCCAAAAATGTGGATTCATATTTTAACAGCGTGGTCCCCTCACTGTCAAACTCAGCTCAAACCCGACATCGGGAAGTGGTTCGGGACCAGGTCTTGTCTTCCCAGTGACTAAATGCTTCTCAGTCTCTCCGCTCACCTTAATCTCTCTGCGAGTCTCTCCAGGTTTGAATACCAGAGTTCCTTCGCTGTACTTGTAATCCGATCCAGCGTTGGCTGAACCGTCCTCTGTCCTGTAGTCCACATAGAAGGTGTTCTCTCCCAGGCCCCCTAAACAGCACACCATATACCAAATACCACACATTATGATTTTCGCTAACATAAAAGGGCCAATGAGCGCAGGTGTGTATAAAAACTAGGGATGAGAGGGAAGTCTTATCTCGTCTTATTTAACATATGAAGAGATTGTTCTGCATTGAGAACATCATAAAACCCCGTCAGACTCTCACATCCTGATGTATCTGTGTTTGTCATTATCACAGGGTCGTTTTTACACTTTGTTTCCACGCCAGACCTCTAACTGATTTATGTGAATCAGTTTTAGCTGCTGACTTATTGATCTGGCTACCTTGGCAGACCACAGCCAGCGTCAGAACGCCACAGTTCTCCATGCACTGACTGTGGGCGCTCTCAAAGGAGATGCGGCTGCATAACCCCTGGTCTTCTTCTTCTGGTGCTTCCTCGTCGGTCACGGCTGTGCGGCGAGCGTTGTCTGCTGCGTGCTTCTTCAGGACGTTACCGGCGCCGATCATCATACGAGTCGCCTTGAGGGAGACAGGCAGGAGGAGGAGGAGGAGGAGGAGGAGGGGTGAAAAGAAAGTGTACAGAACCTTATTTCCTTTACATTTATTATCATTTTCAAGAAAGGAATAAAAAACAGAAATGTCTCAAATGTAATGTGGACTTTTAATGTTCATAAAACATTTGTAGTTCTGCTGAAATGTCCTTTATGTGCTCTCTGTGTGTGTGTGTGTGTGTGTGTGTGTGTGTTACCTGTATGCGGTAGAAGGCTCTGCTCTTCTGTTGGTGCAGCAGTGCGTAGTAGTTGGCCAGCTCCACCAGCTGGTCCAGCTCTTTGTCGGGATATTTCTGCTTCAGCTCCTTCAGGATACGAATCACCTGAGGGACGGACGAGAGGACACACTCATGATTCAAACATCTACACACACACACACACACTGTTCATACAAACACTTCAGCTTCCAGCTCAACAACCAAACCGTTGCCTCACTTCCTAAAATGCTTGAACTTTTAAAACAGCTAATTAAGAAATCGTGTTTCATCTGGGGGTTGAAACAAATTCTCCAACTTTATAAGCTGCTGAGAACATTTACAAACTGTTTAGATTCTGAACGTTTAACTGGAGAAAAAGAATAAAATGTACAGCTGACAATAATCAATGTGACTTTAACTGAATACAAGAAAGCTACTCCATCACTGGCCATCAGACAGTGATGGATATCTGAGCTTAAAGAGGCCGTTTTGTGCTTTTTGTCACTTGAAACGTTACTTATCTATGTCTCTATGTCACAATCATGTCTTTATTTTCTATAATTAATTGATTAAACTGGCTTTTGGAAGGATGGTTTTTGGTTTAGACGCAGTTGTTGTGGTGATTTGCAGAGCAGAAGTGCAGCTAAACTCTCTGATATAATGTCTGCATGGCTGACAAACATGGTGGGCGGTGCCTGCTCAGGGAGCCGACCAATCACTCTGGTGGTCTCTCCTTCTGTCCTCCTCACTTCCATCATGTGAATGCTTCTCTCTCGGTGTCTGACCCTCATTATGGTGTTTTCTTTGTCTGTCAAACCTCCCGCGTGTTCACTCGTTTGTCCTGTCACTACCTGTTAGCCTCGTCTCATGTCTCCTCCTGCTCCTCAACAGTAAGAGTGACTAAATCTCGGCTAGTCACAGGTGGAAATGGCTCTTCAGTGCCTCTGCATCTACTTTCTGTGAAACTATTTAGTAAAAAATGTAAAAACACGTGGTATCACAAGAAAACAGCAGGAAGCATCTGTTTCCTGCAGAGGAAGGCTTCATTATTATGCACTGCAATCATATCATAGTATAGAAATTGTGTTTTTAAAAAGAGATTACAGACGTGTTACAGAGCACGATCTGCAGTGATGACAGTGTATTATGTGTGAATGAAATGTCCTTCTCTCTCTTTATTTTGTCACCTGTATTGTTTTCCTGCCATGTTTCACTCTGAAGTAGGAAAAGACCAAACACAGCATGAGGGAAGGAAGTGCAATACAAAAACGTTTGCTTGAAACTGTCTTAGCACACGGGTCACTGTTCACCTTCTGATCGTCGTCTCAAAATCTAAAAGAGTTTCAGAGACTATGTTCTGACTCGATGATCGCGCCTCTAACAGGGACTTTCATACCACAGGATATTGTTTTGTGACAGCAACATGGAGGTTGAGATGAGCTTGTTACAGCCTGTCATCAATACAACTTCTCCAATCAATAGATTTGTAACGCTGTCAGTATCTGACACCATGTTTGTTAGTTCACTTCTGTCTACACGTCTCTCTGTCTCACACCTCTTTGCGGCTCTCGTCCAGCTCCTTGCTGCTCTCCAGATTGACCATTGCGCTGTTGGAGTTGGGCAGGTTGCCCCTGGCTCCCGTTGCCGTGGCACCTGCTGCCGCACCAACGTTATTGGCCGCAGCGCCGTCCTGAGTTCCGCCCCCACAGTTCTCGGCGGGCACCACGGCGCCCCCTTGTGGCGGGAGCTTGCCGTCTATGATCATCTCCATGCCGCCCTTGTTGGGCGTCAGGTCTCCCTCGGTCTCCACGACGATGCCGTGGCGCTTGTCGGCACGGTAACGCTTGCCCATGTACTTGTAGAAGAGCAGGCGGCGGTCAGCGATCCAAGCCAGGATGACGCACACCGGGAAGTACAGCAGGGTCACCAGGGCTTCCCAGACCTGCAACACACACGCACACACACACACACACACACACACACACGCACACACACACACACACTTAATTACCTTTGTTCAGCAGGTTAATTATGTTGCCAGGTGGACTATGATGGTCTCACCTCCACGACGCCCGGCGACATGACCGACAGGATGAGGTAGAGCCAGATGTAGGCGAAGATGCTCCAGAAGGCGGTGATGAAGAACACCCTGAGGTGTTTGATCTTGCGGGTCTGGCCCGGGGGGATCGTCCACACGCAGATCCCGAGGATCACGAACATGTTGAAGGCGGCGCTGCCAACGATGGTTCCCGGTCCCAACTCACCCGCCTTGAACTCGTGACCGCACACCTGGAGAGGTGCAGTGTGTGGGAGAGAAGAGACAAACAAACGATGGACAGAGAATTACTTCTCTTACTTTACTAGAAACGTATTTTTAAAATAGTCTCTGTGACAACACGGCTCGTTTTAAAATGAAATGCGAAAGGATTGTGTGTGTGTGTGTGTGAGTGTGTGTGTGTGTGTGTGTGTGTGTGTGTGTGTCTGTGTCTGTGTCTGTGTGTGTGAGTGTGTGTGTGTGTGTGTGTACCTCGATAACAGACAGCAGGATCTCTGGAGCGCTGGATCCCAGAGCCATGAGCGTCAGATTGGAAACTGTTTCGTTCCAGATTCGAACCGTCGCCACTGTTGTTTCCCCGTTAGGCATCGTGATGGTCACCTCCTTCTCCTGAAAGATGTTTTAAGGACAGGTGTTATTCATAAGTTGCAGCGCCGTTTGGAAACTGTTCCAGGATGCATATGGTGAAGGCAGCTTTCACACCTGAAGTGAGTCTCTAATACGATGCATCCATCCACTCCTTCCTACTGAACTACTCCTTCTCACCTGTGACGTGATGACCTCTATGGACGCCATGAAGCGGTCTGCGATGATGGACACTCCCAGGAACATGTACATGAGTGACACAAAGTAGACCACAGCTCTGGCCACCTGCTCGCCGAGCCCGGGCCGGATGGGCTTCCAGACGGGCAGCAGGATGCCGGGCCTGCACACCGGCACCTCCTCACACTTCTCCTTTCTGGTTAACACGCTGCTGTTACTATAAGACATGGAAGGCGAGAAGGAGGAGGGGAACATGGAGGGCGAGACCCCCCGCAGGTCGGGCTCGCTGCTGGGGTCGCCACGCTGGGACTCCGGCTGGCAGGGAGGCAGTGGGAGGAGGACAAGGAGGACGAGGAGGAGGAAGGGGACGGGAGAGGCGAAGAGAGACATGGCGGCGTGTGGTTCCCGCAAGAAGCGGGAGAGAAGGGTGAGGCAGAGGATGGAAGGATTAGGCAGAGGAAGAGGGAGGTGGGAGGGGGAGGCGCTGGTAGAGCTAAAGGTGCTGCGACCACCTCACCTGAAGAGGGGACAGAGAAAAGAAAGAGAAAATCACAATCACAATCTAAATACAGCTTGTTCCTCAAAAGTTTACTTTTGACAAAAAGAACTGAAGGTGCGTGAGTGAACACACAAAGTCAAAGACCGGAGTGGACACCAAGCAGACTCGCTGTGGAGGGCGAGGATCAAGGCCAAGACACGCCCACCAAGAGCAGAAACTTTGCATATATCCTGAATGTGAACACAGACAAGAGACACATGCAGTCTGTCGCTGTGTCTGCATCCTTGCAAGGCTGCATTTGAAGGTCAGCGCAACAATTCAAAGGCTCCTTCAGATGCAGCTGAGTAACGCTGAACTTGGAGGATTCAACGACTGGATCCATCGCTTTCTACAATTAATTGGACGCAAAAGAATATGGCGTCCCCAAACCTACCGGCAACAACAGCAGAGCAGGATTACACTTTTAAATGTAAGAATTGGGTTTCTACTCACTCAAATAGCTAACGATGCAAATGTTGAAAAAAGCTCAAGCTGTCAAGGCTGCGATTGGAAATCCTCCGTAGACCAGATGGTCTCATTTAACAAGGATGCAACATCTGAACTGAGACACAGCTGCACACAGCTACAGCATCTGTATAACTGGCCTCAACAGAAAGAAAGAGTCCTTTATGTGATAAAAGGACAAACTCAAACCTTGCAGCTATGATTTTGAGAAAGATGCATTTGAAAAAAACACTGAACTGTCGCAGCATCTCTACTTGTTGCTTGTCACTGGAACTACATGAAGAGCATCAAACTATGTCCTGTGTTTACAAAAAAAGTCCTTTCCACACAACCTTGCCTCCATTCATATGAGAAGAATAATTAATAGGAACTCACGTGGGTTCATTCATACATTCAACATTAACGCACACAAAGAAATTGTGGCGGAAAAAGCAAATGTAAAGCGTGAGTCGCAGCAGATGACGTGACCCTGGTGGTGAGTCAGAGCAGGAGAGAGGAAGGGGAGGAGAGAAGAAGACAGAAAAGAGTTCCAGTTATCATTAATTAACATGTTAGTCTATATACACGTAACATTTACCTTGACCTTAAGAGATGAATAAAAAGAAAAGGGAGGGAGCAACAAACAGAGAGAGAGACAAACAACTTGCACAAAGATTTGGGAAGGAAGAGAGGCACGAAGAAGAAGAAGAAATAAAAAATCAGGTTTATGTTTGTTTGTGTCGTTCTGTGTGTCATTCACACACACACACACACACACACACACACACACATGTATGTATGTATATGGAGACTGTCTTCCCATAAATACAACCTGATTGGTTGTTTGAACGTTTATTGTTCTCAACACTGTTACTGTTATTGAGTCCACGTAGGGAGGTGTGGACGGAGGGATGGATAAAGGATGATGGATGATGGATGATGGATGATAGATAGATGATTGGTGATAGATAGATGGATGATGGGTGATGGATGATGGAATGATGGATGATGGATGGATGATAGATAGATGGATGATGGATGGAAGGATGATGGATGATGGATGATGGATGATGGATGATTGGTGATAGATAGATGGATGATGGCTGGATGATGGATGGATGATGGATGGGTGGGTCAAGTTGACTAACGGTGACTAAACAAACTTATTTGAACCCAAGTGTGCCGAACGACGTGTGTTGTTGTGTGTTTATGCTATATTTTGGTTTGTCTCCCTGTCTCGTGTGTGTGTGTGTGTGTGTGTGTGTGTGTGGCCACCTGGTGAGATTTAAACCTCAGTGTGAAACCAAAGGCTGGACAGATGGACTGAACCCTGCTCGTGTGCATCGGCCCTTAATCTTCCGCCTCTCTCTTCCTCTCTCTTCCTCTCTCTCCATCTGCCATCACCTTATGTTTCAAAGCGTTACACACCTCCGCTAATCTCAGTGTCACCACACTTCTACTCCCTCTATTTCTGCACATCTTCCTCGTCTCTCTGTCACAATCACTTGGTTTCTGTGACGACATGTCACAATAAAAACTAAATTGAAAACTTCTTCATTCAGAGAAAAAGGGGTCACATCTTGAATAATTTGGGCTAAAAGTCAAAGAAATGCCTCAAAGGTTCTCGTTTCATTTGAAGATATCTGAAGTGTTCAATAATACTGCTGATTGCCTTTAACAGTAACCTGCAATTACCTTTTTAAGTGGTGATTATGTGAGAATACACCTGCCTCATCAACAACACACCTCTCTGAAGTGTTGGTGAAGCTGTAATGAACTGACACACACACAGATCCTCAGATCCAGATAATACGTTTCTTTTATAAACACCGACATGAGAAGCCGGAAATGAGATTTTAGTTACACGTCGGTGTATTAATTTCATTTGTTCTCGTCTCCTGTTTCAACTCTGAGAGTCTCAGTCGAGCTGCAGCTCCAAACAGAAAGATTCATATTCTCCTGCATGTACTCCCTTTTATAAAAAAAGATTAGTAAATTAAAAGAGGTTATTCATTTAACAGATGTGTTGGCAGAGACATCATCAACCAATCAGAAGGACATGGGGATGTCGATATCGCAGGAGGAGTGATGGATGAAGGCAGCTGGAAGAAGAAGGATACGAGGAGGGATGGGGGGGTAGAAGAAAGAGGGGAGGGGCTGGAAATGATGGAGGAGTGATGCGAGTGATGGATGAGAGGAGGGAGGAGGGAGGTGGAGGAGCACGGTGAGGAGGCGATGGGAAGGAGGCCCCAAAACTTGTTCACAGTCGTCTTTCAGAGTACAGGCGCAGTGTGTTGCCATGGCGACCGGGGCAGAGGTGTGGTTGGGGCAATCGATCACCAGGTGTGTGTGTGTGTGTTGGGGTGGGAGATAGAGAGAGAGAGAGAGAGAGAGA
>JAVQJD010076569.1:0-12202 GCA_036023655.1 Nannoperca australis
CACACACACACACACACACACACACACACACACACACACACACACGGTTGTTTTTGCAATTAGGTTTCCAGCCTCTATGTATATTCAGGAGTGTGTGCTTACATGTGTGGAAGTGCTAAGGGAGTGTGCAGATGAGTATGGAAGAGTTTAGTTTTATGCTATGATACAGTACGTGTGTTAAACATCTGCTTAAGTCATACTAGTAGTGTCACAGTATTTGTACATACATTGTCATTAATTGCAAGATTTCGTCAAAGCCATTATCTTCTTCTAAGTCAGTGCATTATCTTCTGTTCAAACACTGTCACCAAAACGAGTTACTTTATTTAGATTTTTCTAGTTACTTTATGTCTTTCAAGTCAATTCTCAATTAGGCTAACTGCTACGTGTAAGTCATGAGCAAAAAAACTGAAACCTTTTAAACACGTCGTGCATTTGAGTTGTTACATGTTAAGGAAACCACCAATGATTATTTTCAGAGTATGGCCAGATGCCAAGATAAGGAATTAAAAAAAGTTTAAAGTAAGTATTGAGATAGTATCATATTTTTGTCTACCTACTAGTGATTTTGTATTGACGAGGTCACTGACATCAGTAAGTCTTGTTTTTTCATCATATATGATGATCATCATATATCCGCAGGGCTAGACAGGCACTCAATGACCAGCATGCTGGGTGAGATATTGAGATATTCACTTTTACTTTAAAGCCTTTACTCACATCAACTACATTTAGCCCAGGTATTGCTGTGACTGTGACTGTAACTGTTCGGATACTTAAAAAGGTTCTATATGTACGATGCTCACTGCCACTAGATGTGGCACTAAAGAGGTCGCATCTTAGACCAAAACAAATGGCCACGTTTGCCAAACCTCCCCCGTAACTAGAAACAGCCGTTATGTCGCTCTCCTCAAAACTGTCAGACTCCACTCCAGTAAATAGTAATAGTAAATATTCAACTTGAGCGAAAAAAACTGACGATCCAGAGCCGTTTACCAACTGGAGGATAGTTGATTTTATTTAAAATCATTTGGGATTAAAGAGAGAATTTATCTCTCTTTAATCAGCTCGCTGCTGCAGAGCTGCTGGCGCTTGTCGTTGCTTTCTAGGAGCTATTTCTTCAATCTTCCAAGAGCAAAAAAAAAAAGAACAGACAAGCTCGGTGTACAAGTGTGATGTCATTCTCTGCTCAGGACGCCATTACTCCATAAGTATATTTTCACGTAGCAAATTGTCGTCGGAAGTTCAAGTTCTGTTCAAAATCTCATATATAACACCTTTAATGCATTTTACGTGTAAATGTACACATGTGCAATTTGCTGTTGTTTTAGTGAGAAGTCTTCCCAACAGCACAACATGTTTGTGCCTGTAAAGGATGTGACCAGAAAACCCAACAAATTCAATTTGTAGGATTTAATAAAAGGATAAATAAGAAAGAGCTGAATCTTGCAACTCAGTTCACCAGTCTCAAATACTTTTCACCTGATGTTCCATTGTGTGACGTCATTGCTGAAGTCTCTTATCATTTTGGCCAGCAGGTAAACATCTCTGTGAGGGGAAGCAGCGGTGGCTTGTTCACTGTATTACTCTTTTACATCATGCAGGCAGAAAAGCAGGAAAAGGCTGGTGGGATTGTATACTGACCCATCTTTGTATTCCCTAATACACTTATCCTGTACCCATATCAAGTCCGGCTAGCACAGAAGTCTGTGCCCTGGATGAATTCACTCTGAAGCCAACTCAAGCTCATCTCTCTCTCTTATACTTGCTTTTTCTCAGAAATGTTGTTGGCTAGACTACGACCCTGGAGTACCTCAAAAACAAACAAAAAGACTACTTGGAGAAATCAGTGGGCATGTTTTTGTCCTGCTTTTCATTTAGACAACAAGAACCCTTCTGTCCTAAAAAGGGGGCAGGCAACCCATCGTTGTGTAAAACAGTGAAATGTGGTGCATCTGCTGATATGTTGTAAATTCTCTCTGGACCATGCATGATCGTTCAACAAAGCTCACTTGTCCCTGTACCATGCCAAAGAAGGAGAAAAACACCTAACCTAAATTCTGAAACAAGAAGCTTCTTTATAATTGTGTATAATTCGCATTGAGGTTCTTTTCCACCAGCAAGTGGAGTTGGAAAACTGCCTTGTTACACTGAGAGTCAGAGGTAGAAATTCTGACATTTAATGTAGAACTCTGTGCCATTTCCCTATATAGTGCAATAACGTGAATAATGATTCTAATTCCCAGCCTAAGCACTGTGATGTAAAACATTTACACTCAGACAAGACAAAGAACTTTGTAAACATTTACAATGGCCCGGGGGGCACAAAACAAACAAAAAAAGACCCACACCCAGTTCAAAATGCACGCCACAGGCTACTTTCAGCAGCGGATACTGAGCTTCTTCATAAAGCCCTGACCTTAAAAAGGTCAATCAGCACATGAAATGACAGCCAAGTCAATAAGTCAGATGAGTTGATCTGGCCTAAGGGAGGCTGCAGGGAGTGGCTTTTCCTCAGGTAACACCAGACAGTTGCTGAAATATATTGGATTTGTCCTCCTTTGTGCCTTTTACTGTCCTTTTCCAACAGCAACGCGTGATCCAGGTAAGAGTTCAGTGAGAATGTTAGGAGGCCCAGGGCTCTGGGCTCATTCACCCAGGCAGAGAGGCAGGCAGCAGCTTATATAACAGGAGTCATGTGAGTGCCTTTGTGTACACTCTGGGGAAGTCAGGCCTTATCAGGTAACGACTAAGGGCTGGGGAAAATAGATTTGCATAAGAATCACGATTCTTAGTCTCTACAATTCTAATTTGATTCATGTGCAAAATAACAATTGGAGACAGCTGGAGACATAATGTTAAATACAGTACAGAAGAATGTGTGAGCATACGTGACATGCAACTTCAACTTCTGTTTTTGCTAAAACATTTAACTGGTGATCGGTTGGAAATTTACATGTTGATTTCATAATACACGTACAAAAAGAGTATGTATCCAAATGAATGCAGTTCACTTTTTTAAATTAAAAAACCTGCATACTCACACCTAAAAAGAATTCATAAAAAGAATTATCTTCCTGTTCAGTCACAAAGTGGCCTTCATCATGACCAGTTAGCTTAACTGCCAGTTATGTTTCATAATGCTTTTCAGCAGAGTAAGAGCCTGAACATAGTGCACCCATTTTTATTTGTTATATCGAGAATCAGGGTTTGAATGGACAATTGTTTCTGAATCAAATCATGACACCAGAACTTGGAATTGAATCGATCATAGGATTCCCAAAGATTCTTGCCCCTAATAACAACACTATGCAAATAGGAGCCTATTATGCAATAGGCCTGTTTATGCAAGACATCGCACAAGAGCACACATACACAAACCACAAAACCAGAATTCACTGATAGACGGCTCACAAGCAGTGTGCACTTACACACTTGGTCACATATACATGCATACACAAATTCTAGTTCATGCATGCAGACACACAAGCACATACACACCCTGCAAAGCTAAACAAATGCAGTTGCAAACACAGCAGCTCTCTCCCCTCTCAACCCGCTTGCTGTGAGGTTCACAAAGAGTTAGCGTTGCCTTGGCAACCCCTGGCAGGCTGTGGGGAGGCGATGACGTGTTTGGCTGCTTTGACCTCTCCTCGCAGACTACTGTTCCTCTTTCTTTCTGACTTCCCTCTCCTCCTTCCATGGTCCAAACTCACTTTCCCTTTTATTTTTTACAACTCAAAATGTCAATAACTTCAAACACGGCACGGCGCTTTCTGTGCCAGGCTGTGAAGTCTAGCTTTTAAAGTGCCCAAGTTGCTACCGTGACAACAGAGTGTCTTTCGTTTTCCTATTTGAAGTCATCCTCTGTCACTTAATTGTTTTATATTGACAGAAATTGAGCTCCAGGGAAATAACTTAAATTCTTTACACCACAGCTTTGAACCCCGTAGATAACATCTCCTTGTTGAGATTCTGCTCATGGCTCTCTGAAGGGAATGCTTTTAGTCCCATTTAATTGAAGGCTAGACATGCAAGTGCTGGAGCTCATTAACACTTCACACCCACCCTCTTCTGCACTGCTTCTGCGGTGTACTCTTCAACCCAATAACTCCCACTTACCTGGATGACGGTGTTTCCACCCTCCAGCAGCGCGATAGCCAACAGTATGCTCTCCTGGAAGATCCGGTCGCTGGTAGCGTTCATGATGAGGTCAATGACCAGATCAGAGGCCCCTTCTTTGTCCAGATGGCACTGGACCTCCGCCAAACTCAGCTCCCCTCGACCTCCGACCCCGGAGCTGACAACTACAGTCACAGAAGTGAAAATGATTATCATCTACATTAATACTGATGTACAGATTTCAGACAGGTGACATAATAGAATATGGGTCTCAATCTAGTATCGTATTTGTTTGACTGTGTCCATAATACTGCGGCTGGATGGATGTCTTTATCCAGAAGTCACCATCATATTCAACATTTGTTGTCACAATATGAATGAATTTATGTAGTATTAGTGTTATAATATAATAATTACATGTAAAACATAACTACAGAATTTCATTTTCAGGAACATGCAAAGCTAACTTAGCTTGCTAAGAGAGTAGGATACTGAACATGAGCATTAGTGGTAGTTATTCAGATTATTAAGGCAAGAGAAGGTGCAAACCAGATCTTGCTAGCCAGGCATATAAATCACTCCCCATACTTCAGTCAACCAATCAGAGTGGGCAGGATTAAGATTTTACAAAAGAGCTAGCTAGCTACATTCAGGAAAAAAGAGTGGATGAGATCGATGTAGTTGAACTTGACCATATACAGAAATAACAACTCTTAAAATCAACATATTTCTTATTGTTCAGAATCGTTAAATTAGCTGCTCCTAGCAAGCGCCAACTTTGATGTCCCCCAGTGGCAACAATATAACACAAAACAAAAAAAACAAGACAGAAATACAAGTTGCCACCTCCCCTCCACAGACCCTTCCTGACAAAACTGAGATCAAGAAGTGCAAGCAACTCATAGATTGACCCAATTTTCTACAGGATTATTTCATATTCCACAAAGCAAAACCATCTAAATATTAAGAAAGACTCTATCATGAAATAAAGAAATTCTACATATATTGGCTTTAATAAAGATTAAATCAGGTTTATATAAGATGCAGTTTGATAAAAGGAGTTGGTGATGCATGGAATGAGCCACAGGTGTCTCCTATCCATTGAGCCACAGTGCACAAATAACATCAGATGTGTCTGTAATCCATGGAGGTACTTTAACTCCTACTACTGCTGCTGGCTGTAGCCAGACAGGGAAGTAGTGGTGAGATAACAGCACCCATCAGAGCCATCTCTGGCTGGGCGAGCCACTGAATTAACAACACATCCCATTCTAGATGGAGCTTGGCTCTCTGGTCGCCTGGCAACAACACGGCCCGCAGTATGCTCAGTAGCTGAGCCGGGGTCCAAGGGCTTAAAGGAGTACAAGGCCATGGCTGTGAATAAGATCTAATTTTTTCCCCCTCCGCTCTAAAGCATTAGAGACGAACGATGAGTCATAGCTGTGATGAGAGACACGGAGCGAGTCGCTGGAACGAATAAATGTCACTTACGAACGTTTGTGAATGTTAGTCTGGATTGAGCAAAGATTGATGGATGGATGCTTTAGTTTGTAAAAACTGTTTTCTGCACATATGTATGGCCTTCTGTAAATGTGTTTTTGTGAATCCAATGCACATATGAACAAAATGTATACTGCTGTCGATTAACAGAATGTTGTCCAGGTGGGCGATGTCCACCCACGTGAATGCTATCTTGTGTTTACTACACAGTGGAAATTGTCAGGGGTGTCTGCCACTATGACTATTCTTTGTAATCAACCAACAACAAACATTTCCGACATGAGAGGAACTTTCACATAATATGTAAACTCTTTCCTGTGAAATTCAAACAATGAAAATGAAAATAATTTTTTTTAAATATTTTTTACCAAATGCTTACCCAGTACAGGTTTAAATACCTGGCTAAACTCTCATTACAGCCACAACTTGACAGAGTTTCTACACACACAAAAAAAATGTTATTCATGAGTAAATCAGCATTTGATGGTAAAGAGTTTCTTGGACACAAAAAAAAATTCTGAAAGATCACAACACTTTATAAAACGCAATTTTGTGAAGATCGCATTCTGGATGGTGTGACCACATAATACAACAATTTAGGCTACCTGTTATTTCTCTTTTTTAGTACCTATAAGGTTTGAATGGCATTCGAAAGAAGTTTGTGTTTACCATATTGCTGTTAGATTAACATTTTTGCAGCATTAACCCAGTTTCCTAAAGCAAATCATTTCAAAATCTAATTATCATATCTTTAGGAGCATAATCACACACACACACACACACACACACTCTCTCTCTAAGGGTTACTGTATTACTGTAACACACACCTGTAGGCGATTTTCCCTGTGCTCCAGGAGTGAGTGGACCGTTGCTGAAGGTTGTGAGGCTATCTCTCCTCTGGCCAGGTTTGACATTCCCATAATATCGATTGACCAATATCTGCCGCAGAGCTTCACCCTATCAGTGAAAATGGATGTTAGGAGATTAAGTCCAATTAAAGTTACAGAAATGGAGCTGGAACCCAACATCAGTGTTATTGTTCTAATGTGGCAGACTAAGAATGAATGCAAGAATAGACTTAATCACACTAAAAGTTGTACATCAAACAGCCCACAATATAAGGTTGTGAAAAGTTACATGGACACAGGAAAATAAAGCCAGTGGTAAAATAATTTTTTGAATTCCTGACCATGCCCTTTGTTTTTCATCTTATTTTGGTTCTTTTAGAGCTGCTCAGGTCAATTAAATAAAACGTTTTAAAATTACTGCAATTATAATTAAAATAATGCCAGGAGAAAATAAAAAATGGCAGAGTTATAATAAAAAAAAAAAAAAATGAAATACACAAATACACAAAAAGATGCCATAGCCTTGAAGGCCAATCCAAATGATGATATCCCCTCTTGGAAGAACAAGTCAAAACAACACACAGCATCTTCTTATTTGACCTTTCCCCTTTGACCTGAGTCAGTGGTGTTCAAAGATGTTCAGTGTTCTCTTCCATCCCAACATATGCTGACATTCAGTGTTTCCCCATATTGGCATGGTGTAAATCAGTGCAGTGCAGTCACTGCGCATGGTCTCTCTGGGCCAAACATGTCACAAGCAGCCAAGGAAGAGATGAACACCCAAAGTTAATGTCCACTTGATGTGCCTTACATGTTACATATCATATAACTGGCAGATTAGTGAGTGAGTACCATGCTGTGGTAGCAGTGCGAATGTGAGGGCATCACGACAGTCAATCAGTTGTTCAAACCATCAATTGGATGGCGGCCTGGACCAGACCCCAGCAAACCAAACTCAGTACCTACCCTCCTTTGATCCTCCAGTTGCTTCTGTGGCTGGTTGGGATCAAGATCCTTAAAAGGTGAGGTGAGTTAGCAGAAAGCAATAAAATAAGAAAAATAAAAAATAAAATAAAAAAAGGTTTGAAAAGGAAATGTGGGAAAGAAATTAGAAAACAAAATAGGGTGTTAGTACAGTGCAAATTAGTGACTTTACTAGCATGCAGGAAATTGTGTGCAAATTAGATCATGCAGTTAAGAGGGAAGTGGTTGTGTCAGGGAAGATGTGAGGTCGAGTCAAAGTCATGCAAGGCTGCATGCAAGAAAGACTACACATACACCTACATAGAGTTAATTATTCAGAATAAGTTCATTTCATGGTTTATTTCAAACATCAATTCAATTCCAATTTAAATTTCAACAACTCATTAAACTTTGAACTCCTGACAGTCTAGTGTGGGTCATTTCAAATATTGTAGTCTATGGCATGTGTTGACTCCCTCATTACTTTACAGTCACAGCGGCAAATTATTTACATTAGAGAATAACAAGCTGTCGGAGGGAGAGAAACACAAGCCATTAAAAAAAAAAAAAAAAGCTCTGTTCAGGTTAAATAATGGAGCCGTGAGCTTCTGACACACTGTAAGCACCAATCTGGCATGGACAAACACCTCACCCATGACTTCAACTCCCCCCACCCCACTGTAAGAAGGTCAGGAAAACTGGTGGAAGGAAAGATGAAAGAAAGGCCGGAGGGAGGGATGAATGGATGAGTCGACAAGTAAGAGGCGGGGCACACATATGATGATATGTAGCATAATTAAAGTTCAGAGAGAGAGCAATATGCATGCCTCAAAAAAGGGAAATACAACATGGGGATGTGTAATGGAATGGAGTTAGTTTATAAATATGATCAGTGATCTTTGATCAGTAGTGACCCATATTAGCATGGCAATATGGGTCTTAAACACACCTCAGCTTGGACTTCAGGCTCTGGTGGAGGTGCCAGCTGATTGGAAATAAAAGGATGATGTTAAGCAAAGTTTGAAGATGTTTGAATTAGTTACGTTGCTTCTGCTTTCAAAGAGTTGCACCCACCCAAAAAAACCATCTACTGATGCATTTACCGCTATGTGGCTTTCTACTGCACGCTAAGATTGCCAGTCACATGCACAACTGCACATCATAAATGTGCTTGACTTAAAGAGCCAGGGGCAGAGAGAAGGTGTAATAAAACTAAAAACATGTTGATCTTTGAGATTTGGGGGATAAAGGTTTGCTTATGGTATGTAGGAAATTCCTTAATTTCAATGCATCTCGTGCTGTGTGTTTTCATTGAGCTAGCCTAAGGGGACAGCATGGATGATAAGCAACATTTACCTGTTGCAGCAAAGTAAGTAGAAACTCTGTGTACAAAATGGAAATTGCCTTGCCCTCACCACACTATAGACCTTTGGCTACAGTGCTACAATGCAGTGTGTTTAGTATTCTGTGGTTCATTGTTCTCTCTCCTGCTGTGTTGCTTCCTATATGACAAGAAAGATAAAAGCAGAAATGTGCACACTCATTTAACTCACTGATATGTACATCTGAGTGTGCATATTGGTTGCTGTAAAGGCCAAGTGACAAATCTTTAAAATCCAGAAGATCTGATCTGACATCTGATATTTTTTACTGTTCGTCTTAATCTGACTTAGAAGCACATGTTGTGCAGCAAATGTTGGCTTGTACGGACAAAGCTGCAATGCGTTATAGAAACAACTCATTTTCAATGCATATCCCTGAACTACTGGAATCAACAAAACAGATTCTACTATTCAGTAAAAAAATGGTGTTCAACAGTATAATTAAATAAAAGCATTATTCACTTTGTGGGTTGCTGTAGCTAATGAAAAAACAAACATGCAACACATGAGCATGTATCCTCCCACTGTAATCTAGTCATGGTGGTTTATGCTGATTAATTGTGCAACTGGACAGGAATTTCCCTATTCCAGCCCCCCTTTACGTCAAAACACTGATTTCCACAGGAAAATGACGATGCATTACACATGCAACAGATGCAATATTCAACATCCACCGTGAACGCCTTCTCATTCAGTTCAAATCTAACTGCTGTTTTGCTGGAACATGAAAACTGTCAAATGTGTAATCGTATGTGTCTACCTCATTTGCTACGTTAACAATTGTCAACAGCTCGCCTGGAATTCTTTGGCGTGCATCGGAAGGACGGCTTGACCCCATGACTCTCAGCACGAGTTCCACTTGTTGTGCTTCCCAGAATGTGTGATAAAATATCCATGCAGGCAATGCCAGCCAAACAAACACAATGAGGTTCAGGGTATAGGCGGAAACAGATGCAGTTAAGGTCATATGATCTCTGTATCTTCCTCTGGGGGTGTTACACCTTTCTCAAGGGGCTGCAAGTGGTCAAACCATCCATTTGTTTACAGTACACAAACATAGCTAAGCCCGACAAAGTTAGCACTGCTTTACCTCACCTCACTGGGAAGTCATAAAGGACAGTGGCTGTTCATAATCAAAGAAAACAAGTCTTCAGGGAAGGCCAGAAGGACAGTTTTGTATAGCACTCAGTCAACAATAAAACTGGCGTGTCTGGCAGCTCTCAAACAGCTAACGTGTTATTTTGGCTGCCGTGCACACTCACCACCCAAAGTCAATCCTCAACTTTGCCCCCGTCTACCCTGCACTGCCTAGATCAAGGTGCACCACTGCTACTGTCTCCTGGAAGACATCTCTGCTGCACTTTTATTGCCAATAATCACTGAAGGTCACACATCAGTGGAGAGTTGAACATTCCAGGAAAATGGAGAGAAGAAAAAAAAAGGAAAGAAGATTGTTGGCTCTTATGTAACTGCTTCCTGAGAGCTGGCTGGAGCCCAAAAATCATGCAGCATTAAATGAAGGAAACTGGGACAGTGCTGCATGTTGCTGAGGAATGTCTGCAGCGCCCCCTTTTGACCAAGAAAAGAATCAACAGCCCAGAGTCTCCTGACTTCACCTACAGCAACAGACGGGGGATAAACAAGGACAAGCAGAGTCTATCTGAGGCAGGTAGGCAAAGTTAGTGTTGGCAGTGGTAGCTAGATAAGTTGCACACTGGCAAAGGTAGATAAGACCAATCAGGGGTGAAGAAAAGAAGCATGGCTGAGAAAGTGAAATGGACAAAACTATATTTTAAATGGGAAAAATCCAAAAAGGAGGAAACAGTAATCTAGAAGTCTCTAGCTAAACAAAAAGCAATTGCTATGGATAATGGCATTCGCTTAAATAGAAGGAGAGCAAGAGAGAGAAAGAGAGAGCTAAAGGAAATGCTCTCTCATTCACCTTTACAGCAGATTAAAGATCAGCTCTTCCAGAAGAAAAAAAGACTTCAAAACCTCATTGCAACAACTAAGAGGAGAAGTGACTGAGTTACAGCAGGACAAGGAAACTGTAAAGAAGGAGCTCACAACAGCGAGAGAGGAGCTGCACCTCAAACATCAAACCACGCGGAGCCTGAAAGACCAGCGTCAGAGCCTCGCTGCCAAAGTACAGCAGCAGCCAGAACACACAGCTCCACTGCCTTCCACCAGCAGCCCGCTGCTCCAGCATCACCCACTACCATCCTCCAGTAACACCATACCACACCCCAAACTAAAACCATCCACCAGCAGCCCACCGCCCCAGCTGACCCACTGCCATCCACCAGCTGTCAGCCCGACATCAACCCAAGACAAGGAGGTCTCATGAGCCCCAATGACACCAACAAGATAAAGACACCATCCGTGCACACAGCAGGAGAGGGTAGCTGAATCTGTGAAGACTTTTCCAAACTCCACTCCACTTTCCTTTCCAGAAGAGATTTCCACCCTCTCAACATCCACAGGTCAAATGTGAGATCGAGATCGAGATCTCCCGAGGATGTGCTCTCATGTCCAATGCACACCTGGCATACCACCCCAACCTCAGCATGCACAGCCTCCATGACCACGTCCACCTCTGTAAGGACATTGTGAGCGTCTTGGCTAAGACACTTAAAGATGTAGCTTTAGGAAGAAGCCAGGGTGGAGCCCCCATGATCGGCAGACGAGCTAGCCAACGTATAACTGGGCCACCCCACCCCCCCAGTTATCTACCTGGACTGCACCACCCTCCACCATCATCACCTCACCAACAGAGCCACCACACCAGCAAGACAGAGCAGTCAGTCAGTCATCAGTTTATCTCATCTTAAAATGTGTTTGTATTTGTATTTCCACAAAGACCACAGCCATGAAATCCTTCACCATCTCTATGTGGAACATACGGGAAATCATCTCAGTTTGGACCGAAAAACCAAACCCATGAATTCAAAGCACACACACAAGATTTAGACTTTCTTATCCTCCAAGAGACCTGGTGTAGATCTGATTCACACATCCACTGCCCCCCAAATTACAAAGAAATCTTTGTGTCTTCAATTAAAACAAAAAGAGGAAGAGATCCACTAGGCATTATAATTTGAAACAAATCTGAATTCTGTCAAAATGTATAACCAAAATAAAATCTGAACTGTCACACATTTGGAGAAAACAAAACTACCTTACTTATTGAAACACAAAATCACACACACACTACAGCGTTGAGTAGAAGGATGGTGGGCCGGGAGGAGCAGAGCTTCTACACTTCTTCTCTTAACACACACACACACACACACACACACACACACACACACACACACACACACACACACACACACACACACACACACACACACACACACACACACACACACACACACACACACACAC
>JAVQJD010076572.1:0-10813 GCA_036023655.1 Nannoperca australis
TTAGACTGCATTCCCGACACTCCGTCCGACTCCGGGCCCCGTTAGCTCCTCCATCTTGTTAGCTAGCGATCTCACGTTGCCCATGACAACGGTGGGGAGACATGGTTTATATTTCCTCCTCTCAACAATCGTCCGCCGTCCCTCTCTGGACTCCCTCCTCCGCTGGCCCTCCCTTCCCCTGCAGCCTCGGTGTGTTTCTCTCCAGATCTCCTGTGGGATGTCCGCAGATCTGGTCACCATGGCCGGCTTAAGTTCAATCAGCTGATCCCGGATGTAAACAAAAGCGGCCACGAAGTTGTCGTTGCGCTCAGCCGACTGTGAGTGAAAGCACCTCCAGAGCGAACAGAAACACCAAAAACCTCTCCACCAGCACATTTGTGGGGGGCACAACACCAACACCAAACAAAAAACCCATAAGTATAAAGTTAAATAACAAAAAGATTAAAAAGAGCAAGTAAGACGAGCGGAGCAACCGTATCAGGCAGCACGTTTATCAGGTTTATTTAGCCCATTACAATACTGTACTACAATGCTCATTAATGCTTAACACCCATGCAGTTTTTATAATGAAAGCCACAGCAGAGCTCAGAGCTCTTTTCCCACATTATCAGGGAGATGCACCAAATTCACCATGGGAAATGTGTAGCAATCCCACTAGTAAATGTATACATTTATTGGTAATTGTATGCAGTTACCATCCCATTAGCAAGTATACACATTAACATTTTCACACATTCAACACAACGCTAATAGGGAGCACACAAAGCTGATGCGCCCTATAATCGCCTAAAAATAAAGACATCAAACGGACTCCCCGTTTACAGAGGATGAAGGGAAAAGATAGAGCAGAGGCTGACTGCAACTGTGTAATGGAGGGCGAGAGGAGGTGGGATAGCGGGATAGGGTGAAGGAGTGTAGAAAAGTGATGGTGAGGAAAGATAGGAGCACATCGAGAAAGCGGGAAAAGAGGTTTGGAAAGAGAAGGTTGGAGACACAGAGGGAGACAGGAAGGGAGATAAGACTGCAGCGTTTCTCAGCAGGGGCACTGCATCTCTCCTTGGGCTCCCCGACATGACATAGTCTCGCATCAGCCCCGATGGTATTCATCAGTGATGCAGATACCTCATCCAACACCGACACGCACACATGCTCCCTTTTTAGAAAGAAAGAGAAAGAAACAGGCTAGTCGCTGCTCCAATTGTCTCTTACCTGTTCTAGCAGTTTCCATTGTGCCTGTGTGGGTGCTGAGGGTAGTGGCCCAATTGGTGATTCACTCCAGTACCCCATCTGGCATTTGAAGTTCATTTCTTTGCTGTTTGCCAAAACAAGAACAAACACATGAACAAGCGTACACGCACTTGCACTCACAGGCATTGCACACGCACACACAAACACTCATTTACTCCTGGTACTTGTCTGGCATAACTACAACAACTGAAATAGCCACAGCCTTCATTAAAAATCCATTACATTACCTTTATGAAAAGAGGTCTTTATGCTCTTGTTATTTGTTAACAACCTGCTGTAAAGGGTTTCATTAGGTGTGAGTGTGTGTTTGTGTGACAGCGTTAGTATGTGTGTGGATCTACATGAATGCAAATCTGAGCTTGTCTGTGTGGGTATATTTAACGTGATGGTTTTAAATCAGTTTGGCTGCTTGTATGCACAAATGCAAATGTATTTATTGTGTGTGCTTTTTAGCACTCTATGGTCTTCTCTGTGCATATGTGCTATGATGGTATGTACATGTGTTTCTGTGAACGTCTGTGCGGGAGTGTCTAACACGGATGAAACTGACTCTGATCTTATCCAGCTTAAGACAAATACACTGTTCTGCCTGCAGACATTGTCATGGAAACAAGCCGGTTTCCCTGGGTACCAGAGAGAAACCAAATTCAAGCTACAGACGGAGAGAGAGAGAGAGAGAGAGAGAGAGAGAGAGAAAGAGAGAGAGAGAGAGAGAGAGAGATGAGCATAGATATAAAGAAACAAAAAGGGCAAGAAATAAAAGATTGAACATAATGGCTGGAAGTGTGCAGTTCATAGTTTTAGCTTAAAATGAAATATTAGCTGTTATGTAGTTATGTTCTCAATGTTACTCAAGGAAATTCCCTTTGAAAGTTTTTTTATCATTTTAAATTGAATATCTTTGAAGACATCACATTGGAAATCGTGATTTGATGACATAATCTTAGGCATGTTGCACAATGTTTTGTTTTATAGATAAAACTATTAATTGATTAACCATGGAAATAATCTGCAAATTGATAGATTAGGAAAGAAATCTTTACTTGCAGCCCTATTGTCAATACATTTTTTGATTTATATTATAAAATGATGAAAAATTACACATTCAGAAGCGAACGGTATTCAATTTACAGTGATGAAAGAAATGCAGAAAATGAGCATATCTGCTTGATCAATGACTTAAAGAGTTAATCATAATTGTAGTTCTACTTTTGGGCCAGCGACACCTTTTGTCAGAGGTGGTGTCAAATTTTATAAACTGTATATCTCATGTTAGGAATGAATGCTTTCAATTTAACAACAGCTACAACAAACAAACAAACAAAAAAGGAATAAGAGCTCAACATTGCAAACAGCCAATCTGTCACTCGTGTCCTGACAGTAATATCCTCTACAGTATTGCTCCCTGGGCTGTGATGTGATAGCCCAATCGGTTTTTCAAGCCAGATGCTGTATATCACTGAATAGAGATGGAAACGGCAGTCGTAGCCTTTAGTGAATTTGGCTGTATGGATTTTCAAACTTTAACTTAATATAGAGACTATGCATATGTTAGCATACATTTACATACATTTCCTGCACTGGTCATCTATCTGTATACTGTATGAGTGCATAGTTAATCCACCTGTCTGTTATTAAGGAGGGATGCCTTCATGCAGAATGTTTGAGTTTATACTGTGTGTGTGTGTGTGTGTGTGTGTGTGCATTGTCGTGTGTGGACAGTCTGAGAGGAGCTGATAGCAGAACTGCATGGTGGGCTAAAATCGAGGTGCAGGGGAATTGCAGTGTGCTATCTCCAGAATGACAGGGCTGCCATGATTGAGGCTTGCTACACTAGGATTTAGATACACCAGCATTTTTCTCTTTTTCGTTCTCCCTAGCCATCCATCCCTTGCTCTTTGCCACTCCCTTTCCTTGTCTCTCTTTCTACCCCTTTACCTCTTTTTCTCTTTTCTTCCATTTTGTGTCACCAACCTCAATGAGTCCCTCCATCTCCCCTCTTTTATTCCTTCTTCTTTCAAATCCCCCCTATGCATCTTTCTTCTTTTTCTCTACCCTGCATCTTTTCCACCCTGCTCCCTCTATCAGGTGCTGTATAATGTAGGCTCCCCTGATGTGCTCCCAGTCTCCATCCGCCATTTTGATTCAGTACAGCTGTCCATGATAATGTACTGTTCACTCAATCACTCTTTCTCTCTCTCACCCTCCATCTTTCTTCCTGTCTCCCTCTCTCCCTGAAACACACATGCACAAAGACACATATTTGCTGTAGCCCCTGTAACACAGGGTTGCCATGGAAATGACAAATTAGTGTGTGAAATGTTGAGGAGGAGACCCATGAGAAGAGACAAAGCCATATGAGGCACACACACACACACACACACACACACACACTCGCCATACACACACAAACACATCCAAGTGATGTGTGCTTGATCGTGGAAGGGGCAGTACAGTTGCAGCTGGTCCCAGTAGCAGCAGTCATTCACTCTCTAAACCTCCCTCCTGCTTCCCCACAGACTGCTTTATTCATTAGAGTAGTAGTTTAATGATAGCCTTCAAAGTCTAATGCCGATCACCCTCCATCTTTACATTTTTGCCTATTCCCACTCCTACATAGCCGGCATAGTCATTCATGACTTTTTTCTTTCCCATACAAGTTCCTCACATATTTAGCTGGTTATTTCCTTTCCTTACTTCATTTGATTAGATTGTCTCAGTGAGATCAAGATCTGTTTTTCATGGGAGAGCTGAGAAAAAGAAAAACATTTTCAGTCAGATAGCGCTGCCACTAAAGATTATTATCAGTATCGCTTAAAAAGTTTTTTAAATTGTGTAATTCATTATTTATTGGGGAAAAATTAAAAGTTTTTTTTTAAATGCCCATTAGAAATTCCCAGAAGACCCTAAAAAGACATCTTCAGATTGCTTGTTTTGTCTAACAGCCCTAAATCTTGAGAAAATCTGAGAAATATATTTTCAAATTATATAAAACAGACAAAAGCATCAAATCCTCATATTTCAGAAGCATTTCCAAAACTGATTTTAAAGATTTAAAGTCTTAAAAGCAAAAGAAATAAAGGAAATAAAGGTTGTTTTAGAGATTTCCCTTTCCTTCGTTTTTTCAGGGGGTCTCATTAAAATACAGTAAAGATTAATTTTTTTTAAGGGACTTGAGAACAAAGACAAACCTTACATACAACCACACAACCAGCACATACAATCAATAAAATCAATATACAGTCAGGTAACTAACAATCAACTGACAACAAGACATAATCAAGAAACAACTCAGAGAGTCATAAAAAACATCAGATAAATAATAAAGCTTTAAAATCTCTACAGGAAATGAAATAACCTAGCTTGTGGCTTCTCCTCAAGAGAGACCTGAGATCAGTGAAACACATTTACATTCAGACATTACATACAACCACACCACAAGAAACCTTAGTTAAACAACGAATAGAAAAATAATCATATTAAACATAAGATAATAATGCTTAAAAATCTCCAAAGGAAATGAAATATTTTAGCTTGAGATATTTATAATCTTTTCTCCTTCCTTTCATTTGAGTTTTCCCCCATTCTCTTTCTCCGTATTCCTTCATCCTTCTGCCCGCTTGCTTTGATCGACAGTGCTCTCCACAGGATGAAGTGTGACATGTGGTGTGTATGTCAGTGTCTGTCTCACTGTTTACTCTGAGCTAATACTGACTCACCCCATTAATCCCAGCTACAACAGATCCACTCCAATCTGCCCACTTGAGAGCGTGCATGTTTTTTGCATGTGTCTGTGCACTGAATACATACAGCCCTGATTTGTGTGTGCATACGCCTGTTGTTGTTGCGGACCTGAGCGTCCAGATCGATGCAGAGATGCTTTATGTGCTCCTGTCTGGTCTAATGACATGTCTGTAAATTAGCAACAGAATGGTGGAGCACCACACTGAAACTTAATGGCACCTCTGTAAATTACCGCTTGAATGCTGCTGGACGGCTGCGTGTGTTCTCATTGTGAACAACTTGCCCCCCACCACCCCACTCTGCCACCTCATCTACATTTGTCTACGTGTCTGCTTGTGTGTATGTCAGTGCATTTGTGTGAGCATTTGTGGCTGTTCTTTCTGTGTATGTGTGTGTGTGTCTCCCTCCTCCTCCTCACGCTCGCTCCTCTCAGTAAAGACTAGCCCGAGGCCCTGAGTTGGTAATAGCTTTTCTGACAGCAATACACCAATATTTACAGAGACCAGCACCCACCCACACCCCTGCACATTTCACGCACACATAAAAAGCCCACTGTGTCCGCGCACGCATACACATTCACGCGCAGGAACACAGTTGCACACTTTTTTTTTCTTTTTGAGGCATTCACAGACACACACATACACACACACACACACACACACGTCCTAATTAACATGCTGGGAGGGAAGGAATCACACACTAGGGGGAACTCACACGCATGCTGGCAAACAACTTGTTTCTCACTTATATATTGGCATTCACACTTTTTTTCATACAACAGAAGTAAAGAAAGACAATTTTGCCACAGTTGCTCTTGAATTGTGATGTATTCTCACTTTTTCCTTCTCATTATTCTCTCTGTGTTATATTCACTCAAGTGCGGCCGATTCCATTTTAGCAATCTTCCCTCTGCTTCTCACTACCTTAATAAGCTATTACACTTCAGTCTATTCATTACGTGGCAATCTTGCCCCCCCCTCTCCAGTGGTTCTTCACCAAGCGTCTGTCTTGCTCCAGCCTGACCTAGTGTATGTTAAATTCCTCTCTGTTCTCCTCATTATCGTGA
The DNA here is from genome assembly GCA_036023655.1 of Nannoperca australis. NCBI lineage: Eukaryota > Metazoa > Chordata > Actinopteri > Centrarchiformes > Percichthyidae > Nannoperca > Nannoperca australis. Next base: position 6,059 of record JAVQJD010076572.1, read on the forward strand.
ACTACAAGTTGGCGGTTATGCCAGAGGCTGTGCAGAGCGGAGAAAAAGAGGCCAATGAGATGTGCGGAGAGGAATGGTGGCTTGAAGCTTGAAGGGAGGTGTGAGAGATATAAGGAGGGTGGTGAGGAGAACGCTAGAGTGAATGCGGAGGAAGGGTGATGTTTTGGGGGGATGGGTGTGAAGGAGACAGATAATGTCACCCCTGCTTGTGTCTGCCAGTATAATAGTATGATCATTTTTTTACACGCAGATGTGTGTGTAGGTGTGCATATTTGTTCCTCTGCTGGCTTGCGTATATGGCTGTGTACTTCTGTATGAGTAGGTGTGAGAAAGTAGATAAGAGAGTGTGAGTTTACGGATGATGGATTGCAAAACATTGGTCTACTGTCCTTGGGGGTCACTAAGGGTGTGCAAGGTAAGTCGCCATTGGCTGTCTGCTTGTTATTCTGAATTATAATTGGTCAATCCTGCCTGCTTTGGCTGCCATGATGCTTACAGGCTGCTGTTCTCCATCTTCATCGTCGGTTTTTGCCATCCTTCTCGAAACCTTCCTAACCTGTACTGCAACTACACATACATACGCAAACACACAGATTCTGGCATTTGACAAACATCACGAAATGAGCCATGTTGTCAAACAAGACCACATCACTTCAGACTGCCAGCACAGCTGTTCTCTCAAAAGAGAGGATGGCAGGTTTCATAACGAGTTTGGAATGCTACAGACTCACGACTGTCTCTCTCGGATCCACACTGTTTAATCTCCAACCCACATGAGTGATCAAAGCTTGTTTACACACCACTCCATGGTACGATTAGAGGTATGGAAGGAAGTGTTTCTTCCGAGTGCTGGCATCAGTGAGGCTTTGCTTGACAGTAACAACATTTTCAGCATCTTAAACAATGTGTTTTGTACTGCACATCCGATTCAAATTTAACCAGGCCCAGCAGAGCTTTGTTTTACTCGGCTGGCTCTGATGAACACCCACCATTTTATCATCTTTGAGCATATTGTGAAGAGCAGTGTGGGAAGAAGCAACATATCTTGGATACTGTACTAATCATAATGATAATGCTCAACAAGAATATAATGGTTCCACTCTTCTTTGTTCTTCCTCCCTGTTTCCATCTTCTTTTTACTCTTCCACCTCTCCCTTCTTATCTCAGCTCGTGAGGAGTATGTTGCCACCTTCAAGGGCTCTGAGTACTTCTGCTATGACCTGTCACCCAACCCCATTCAGTCTAGCAGCGATGAAATCACACTCTCCTTCAAGACGCTGCAGCGCAACGGCCTGATGCTGCACACCGGCAAGTCAGCCGACTACGTCAACCTGGCACTGAAGAACGGGGCCGTGTCACTTGTCATCAACCTCGGCTCTGGGGCCTTCGAGGCCTTGGTGGAGCCCGTCAACGGCAAGTTCAACGACAACGCGTGGCACGACGTCAAGGTCACCCGCAACCTGAGACAGGTAACCAGATAACAGGAGATGGAAGAGTGAGCGACCGAGCAAACAAGAGAGGAGGTTTACAATTAGTTACAATATTGATAAGTGAAGAAGAAAGACTTGAAGGGTCGTATGGAGGGACAAAAAGATGGCAAGTGGTAGATAACAAGTGGATGGAAACATGCTTGGATTTCAGTTAGTAGTGAAATTGGAAAATTAATTGACAACAGTTTTGATCATTTTGATTAATCCTTTAAATCATTTATCAATACAAAATGCCAAACGTGCTTGTTTCAGCTTTTAAATGTGAGGATATATTTGCCTTTGTTTTATATCATGAATATATGTGGGTTTTGGACTGTTGGTCGGCCCAAATATGAGACGTCACCTTGGGCTCTGGCATTTTGGATTATTTTGGGACATTTTATAGACTTATTATTAATGTGTTTAGTTGAGAGATAACAGATAAACAGATTAATCAAAAATGGAAATGTTTGTCAGTTGCAGCGTTGTTAAATAGTTTCAGTGTGTATTTGACTTTGGTGAACCACAGTGACTGCTGCAGATGTTTCAGGGGCAGTGAGCAGCAGAAAAGACTCTAGTCCGCAGCAAGAAACTAATCAAGGTAGAAGCTACGGTCAGTGGTCTGTTGTCCAACTGCAGTGATGCTGTGGTAGGAAGAAAATACCTGAGGTTTTGGTCTTAGTTTACAGTGGGTTAACCAGCAGACCAGCACTGCTTTCAGCTCTAGGTGAGTGCTTTTTCAATTGTGTGTGCGTGTGTGTGTGTATAAGTGAGTGAGTGAGTGAGTGAGAGAGAAAGTGAACTAGAGAACATTAAGGGTCACTAGCACTCAGGTGCTTGTAACCAACCTGTGCCCTACCTCTGCCGTTTGCCTGTTTGTACTACTAACTTGACTACTAACTTTACTAACCTGCTAGTGAAACTAATCACCATCCATGGAATGATTCATTCTACTAACCTAACCTGTGCCCTTCTCCTAGTGAAACCACTCCAACCAACCTACTAACCTCACCAGAGGCCTTCTAGCTTTCTTTTTTTTGTTCCCGAAGTTGTTCTGTTCACAGTTTTTTGCTTTCCTTTCTCCCCCTCTCCTACAAAGCACTCAGGCATTGGACACGCTATGGTAAACAAACTCCATTGTTCGGTAGATATCATTCTAATTGTTTCTTAGTTTGGGTTTGCCCCGTGTCTATTTCCTTTTGAACCATAGACATCAAAACTAAACCAATAAAAGGATATATCCGGTTGGTAATCTTTTACGCTTAAAAAGCCCCCGTTCCTTGCCAACCACTTTTTTTCTTTAAATCCTCTCCCCCCTTTCTCTACCGTTTTTTTCACCCCATCACTTTGTGACTGACATGTAGGAGTGTACTGATTGGCTCATCCCTCACCTGCACGCAGATGGCGAGCCCCCCCCCCCCTTCCTGCATGGCGTGACTCAGAAACCCTTCCTCTCTCTGATTGATCCCTAAAATGGATAGAGAGGTCCCTCCTTCCCCTCTTTTTTTTTTTTCTTCTTTTGATTTTCCGTCCTCCCCTCTGCTACTGCATGTTCTCCATGGTGCCTCTGATTTATCTTGTCGTTTTTTTACTGTGTCCTCTTTGCCAGTGGTTGCATGCAGAGAGAGGAACAGGCTGCATGTTTGTATATTTATGTGTGTGTGTATGTGTGGAATGAGCTGTTACCCATCTAACACCTGTGCGTGTGTGTGTGTGTGTGTACATCCATATGTATGTGTTCGTCAACGTGTCATCTCATTCAGACTCGCTGATCTAACAAACCCCCCCAGACCACAAACTAACTCACTAACACCATCATCACAACTCACCCTAACAACACAATTACATAACATCATCAAAACTACTAACAGCATTGAAATCATTAACCCTAACCTCAGTAACCCAACACAGCTTGTCCTGACACAAGTAACATGACTGTGGCTGCCAACAGTGCAACAACTAACAACTACTAACAAGTAAATAGTACTAACACTTACTGTACAGCATGAAGAAGCCTGTGGAGACTTTACTAACATCTGCCTGGCTGGGCAAGTTTGCCGGGCAATGATAAGCACCATCAGTGAGAGGGAACTTACAGCAGTGTGAAAGTAAAGAGCTCACAACCTTTATGGGCAGTCAAAAATGGTCAGTAATGTACTGTAGAATATCAGGGTGATATTATACCACTAACTGCGACTTACGTGGGACAGCGTTGGCAACCAGTGCAAGCTAAAAGCCCCCACACAGGCTATTATACTGCAGAATGGGCTGGTTAAAATTGTAAGAACTTTAGGTGGAGCATTTAGGAAAGTTGTTGTTGGAATATTTGGAAGCAAATCAAATTTCATCTTGTACTTTAAAAATAAAGCAGCTCGGAGTCTGTGGCAGAGACATGAGGAAAAGGTTGAACTAGCGTACTGTACATAGAAGACGAGGCTAGCCTTTCAATATTATGCAGCTCAAATCGTGTTGGTTTAGTCTGTTTTGTAAAGTCAGTACAATGCAGTGACAAAATAACAGACTTGCTTTGAAGTCTGAGTGTGGAGAGTCACCAATGGTGGCCTCGTAACTTTGAGTATCAGTTAATCTTTAATTATTTTAATCACACACAGGATCTAGGCTATAGACTTACCGCTATTGAGACAGGCAGAAGCAGGCGGACCACATAGTCTGGGTCCAGTTAGAGTGTACAAGTGGTAGATGGGGCTAAAAGTGTCTTACTAACTGTAGGTAGAGTGAGTGGCATTTAGCAGTGTATAGCAACACATTTCTAATGTCAGTAATACCAGCAAAGTCAAGAGGCTGCACTACTCCATTAAACCACACTGATCCGACTACACCAAATCAAAGTAGCCAAATCCCAAAACCAATCAGGCCTTCTTACCACCAGAATGCATACACATTGGTTACCAGAGTACCGGGGGCTAATTTGGCTGGTCAGCGCCTAGCTAGCGCTTAGCGCTACCTTTGGTGTGAGTATATAGCGTGTCCTTTCCCTGTGCTTTGTTGTGTAGGTGACCATCTCTGTGGACGGCATCCTGACCACCACGGGCTACACCCAGGAGGACTACACCATGCTGGGCTCTGACGACTTCTTCTACGTGGGAGGCAGCCCCAGCACCGCTGACCTGCCCGGTTCTCCAGTCAGCAATAACTTTATGGGCTGTCTCAAAGAGGTGGGATGCATGCATGATTCACATATGTGTATGTATGTGCGCACAAAGAAAGCTATACTCATACTAGTGCTAGTCAGTATGGTTGAAAATAAATTCCCCCAAAAAAATCT
>JAVQJD010076577.1:0-11066 GCA_036023655.1 Nannoperca australis
GCCTTTAAGCACAGAAGCTGCCTGGGGACCAGCGGGCTAAAGGCTCACAGTCCCCGTCCAGAGAGACTGAAGTGCTGACCTGGGTGAAACTGGTTGCAAGGGAGGCTGATCCTCTGGAGATTGATCCAGAGGTTTGAAAAAGTCTATAATACCTGGGGGAATGGACGTTAATGCCAGCACAGCTTGCCTATAGGAGACATCCATCGTCTTCGTCCTCCACAAACCCTGGAGGGTCAGCAGCTCCTCAACCAGCTTGTGACATTTAAGTGACCATACGTGCGCTGGGTCCATTGTAGCTCGGTCCATACTGTCAAGACACGAGGACTGGGGACCCAAAATGCAGAAGTAGGCAGCGGTAGAGTGAAAAGTATCTTTAATGACGATGACTTACTTGGAAGCACAACAGTCCAGGAATGAGCACACAGAAGAACATCAACACAAGAGCATGGACTTTACACAAGGAACACAGGAAGGATAACCACGAGAAACTTAAACGTGCAAAAGCTGAACAAGGAGAGAAAAGCTGAACAAGGAGAGCTGAACAAGCAGAGAAATCACAATGGACCGAGGATGAACAAAGGAAACAACCAGAATAAATAGACACTGCACAAATCAAGAAACCAGAAACAGGTAAGTGGAACTAAACAGTTGCGTCTAATTACGGTGAGAACAGGACATGACATGGACACACAGGAACACTAGTACAACAGAAACAAACCTTCACAATAAAACAGGAAGTGGATAAAGTCCCAAAAACCGTTACACTTCTTGAATTGTCCATAAAATATTCAAATTATTTCTTATTAACTTTTACATCCATTTTAGAGGCAGAAAACCCTGGTCCATACAAAGGGTTGGTATGTTTCTGCAGTGTCGCAATTCATTTTAGAGTTCCCCAGGCACTTTGCTTGTACCAGTGGAGTTGTTCACTGCTCAACTCTTTCTCAGGCAAAACACATGTGAACACATGTCGCAGGTTCACCAAGTTGAACTGTGGTCACTGGAACCAGCGTATCTAGATACAATTACAGTATATTAAATAGTAGATGATAATTAGTGTAGTAATGATGTAAAACTACACATAATGTTCACCCTACATCAAGACTGCATGCAGATACAAATCAAATATTTAGATAATATTTATAATATTAAATAGTACTTACATCCCTGATAAAGGATTTGACATCCTCTAGGGTGTCCATCAAGTGGAGAAAACGTAATGCAATACACTAATGGGTGACCTTCATGTTAGAACGCATTCTGCAAACTGGTGCCCATTCAATGCACGCATGCTCTTTTTATCTTTTTCGCCCCTGCCTCTTAGACAGTCCACCACCACAGTAGAGGATGCCAAAAACTGAAGCACCACTTGCCACACGCAGCACCCTGTTAGTGCTGTTAGTGAGTGCCCCTTACAGAATATTACATTTTATCAACACTTAATCTCCATGATGAGAACAAATGTTGAAAAGTTCCTTAAATTCTGAAAAACGTGAATCTTTATTTACATCAAATGTTTGGACTCCACGACTGTCGTTCCATCGCCTTGGGCCAGGAATCTTGGGGTCATCACCGACAACAAGCTCACCTGCACAGACCACATTGCTGCAGTCTCCCAATCGTTCGGAAGATTAGGAGATACCTGTTGGAGAACTCTACCCAACTGCTGGTCCAGGCACTTGTGCTCTACAAGCTGGACTACTGCAACTCGCTCCTGGCCGGTCTGCCAGCCTGTGCAATCCGTCCCTTCCAATAGATCCAGAATGCAGCAGCACATCTGATCTTCAACGTACCGAGGTTCACCCACGTCACCCCTCTCTTCATCTCCCTTCACTGGCTACCCATCGCTGCTCGTATCAGATTCAAGACCCTGGTACTGGCCTTCCAAGGGGTGAACAGGACTGCACCAACCTACATCCAGACCATCCTCCAGCCTTACACCCCCACCCGCCAACTACGGTCTGCCTCTGAGAACCTCCTGGCGGTTCGCTCTCTCAAAGACACCCGCTCACACTCAAGACCTTTCTCCTGTCTGGCCCCCCAGTGGTGGAATCAGCTCCCCACATCCATCAGACAATCAACCTGTCTGGCCACTTTCAAGAAAAGACTAGACTCATTTGTTCCGGGAATCCAACAGCACTTAAATGACACATTGGTTCTATAAAGTACAGCATATTGCACAATACTATAGTGGAATAGTATTTCTAGTTTGAATGTATTGTATTTAATAATGTACAAAGATCATCTGTTCTCAGATTTAATACTCTTTTCGATTCTGCCACTGGCAGCGATGTACTTACTTATAGCACTTGTGATTCATCACCAGCCCTTACAAGTCTAAAACCTCTTATTTGGAAGTCGCTTTGGAAAAAGCATCTGCTAAATGCCTAAATGTAATGCAATGTAACTTGCTCAGAGGGGTTAGAAGCTTGCACATAATAATCTGGTGGATCACCACGGGTCCTTATTTATTAAGGTTTTATTTACTAGTCTTTCATCATTGAATACCGTACATATTTATTCTAAAATAAGATCCCACTGGAAGTAAAGGGACTTCGCCTCTCGATTCTCCCAATTGTCATGTCTGATGAAATTTTTCACAATAATTCAGAAGTGCTTTCAAATGGAAAATTAAGAGGATAAACAGTGGGTAAGCTGTTAAATGACCTCCAAGGGACTGATGGCAACAGAACTGGTTAGTTCCTGTAGCTGTAAGACAGAGCAGCTGGGCACATAGTGTCAAGATCAGCAGCTGACATTGACAAACAAAAAGACTCTCCCAGTGAGCTTCACAGTAACTATTCAAATGATGACACTGCCTGTGATTGGTCAAAAGTAGTAGGTGCGGCCGGCTACATCGTGATGCTGAAAAGGGGAGGGTCCTAACGACAGTATCAGGCTGCACTTTGGAATGTCAAAAGTCCCTTGACAACAAACTGGTGAAACCCAGCCTGTGTGACTGAATAAGGCGGCACAATGTGTACACTGCAGTATGAAAGACAGAGTGTAGCCTGGCAGGCGAGTGTTTGACCTTCTTATCAGGTGGACTAGGCCACGTTCTTGTGGGGTTTTGATAAAGCACAGATTTTCTTTCAAATGTAGTCCTGATGAAAGAAAAGTACAATAAGCCAATATTAGTTACTTTATTCAGTTACAAAATGTTGGTACGCTAACTTACTTCTACTGAAGAGCATAGATTGTCGATAAAAGCTCCCACTCTGCAGCACAGTGATTGCAGCACTCCTGTTAAATATACAAACAGACAAGTACATGAAACAGGAGGACATGGAGTCATCTTACTTCTTGGTGCTGGGGTTCAGCCTGAAAACATACCGGAGTAGTAAGCTCAGTTTAAATAAGGTTTTAGTGGGGGCCATTTTTTTTTATTGTATCCCAGATTCTTTAAGACAAGAAACCATTGACATAAATACCAACAAGTTGTTAGAGCTTTAAAAATTACCTCACATGCAAACTGAGGAAGCAACTCTGCATTTAGTTTTTAAACCAGCTAGTTTAGCTTTCTAACAACCCTCTGCCTGGTCAGCTTTGGTTCAGTCCAACTGGTTTGACAAGTCTTGGGGTATAATGTACACACAGCACATGCTCAACAGCTGTAATCAGGACTACATGACTGTACACCACTTCAAATTATCCATTTAAAAAGGGACTACTGAAGTGCATATGCGAGTGCTACATCTCAGCCTCAGGTTGTCCACAGGAAAGAGCACATGATTCAGAGCAGTGCCTGCAACAAGTACAATGACTGATTGAACAATGCAGGAGGACATCAAAATGCAGTTAAATCCATAACATGACTTAAGCTGGTGGTACAATAAAAAGATAATTTGCACTGTATGTTCATTTTCTGTGGATGTACAGTGTTGACATCCTCATCAGCCAATAATCATTCATTCATTTACTGGTTTTAACTGGGTATTTAACTTTGGTGCAATAAATAGGCTGATCCTGTAAATGACTTGAATGTCTTGCTTTGTCTGACCAGTAGTCCAAAAATATAAAGCAATTTTGTTTACTATCATGACAAAGAAAAGTGCAAAATATGCACATTTAAAAAGCTGGAAACAGCAAATGTTTGGCTTTTTTTGCTTAAAAAGGTTACAAGCAATTACTTCATAATCATAATAGTTGCCAATCTGTCAAACAATTAGTTGTTGCAGCTCTAATAAATACACATAATATAGTTAATAAAAACAGGGCACGTATAAAACACAAACTGATGGAAGTACAGTTACTGCATGCTGAACACAAACTACTCTAATACACAACACATCTACTTTCTTACCATTCACAAAAGCCTTAATCCATCCAATATAGTTTCCAAATTGCCCATAAAGAGAGAGAAGTTGATACACATTCACAAATAATTCACTAGATAAAGTTCAGCACCACTGTCTGCAACCCAATTCTGTTCTCAAATATCCTCACGGTGCACTGGGCCCAGGCAAGCTCCGGCTCTGAGATGCAACAGCAAGGTAGTGCAAACTGGCAACAAAGCAAACACACGGCAGAGGTCAGTTCATGTGCGCAAGCTTTGCGAGCATATGAGCCAGTAAACTCCCTCTCACTCTGTAATGCTGACGGCCTCAGGATGCCATGTGCACATGAGCAAACACACCAAGGCACACCCAGGTCCTATCATTATTCTACAGCTTCCAAAGGTTGAAATAGTCCAGTTTCAAGTCATTGCTTAGATGCTGTTTTTGTGAATCAAGTCCACATGGAGTATCTCAGCAGTGGAAAGCACACAGAGTACTGTTTAAAAAGGACAGTAAACAAAATGACAGCCAGATTTTCAGGTTTGGTAACAGGATCTAAGCAAGGTATTTCAGCACTTTCACATGAGTGCAAATGTACGCCTTTCTGTATTTTATATGGAGGTGAGCCCTCATACCTTTTTACATAAGCTGCACTGCCTTGTATTGAATGTGTAAATATCAAGGACAACTTTTGACTCGACATTTCAGCATGAATAACAAAAAAACCTTCCTTTATATAAAAAATAGTAATTTTTTCTAGTTTTCAGTAGTTACGGTATCTTGGTTATATCTCACCTTTCAATATAAATTTGATTGCGATTTTACTTTGTTCTAATGGAACCAAAGTGCTACTTTATGAGAACAAACTATTGCCTTAGCAAAGCAATAATAACTCCTGAGATGGTTGAATGATGAATGATACACTTTAAGAAATGTCAGAGGAATTTCACTCTAGCTGAGATGATTAATAGATATAGTTTCTTTGAAATGTCATGTTTAAAATCAGCTGTCCTCTGTTTGTACTACCCTGGCAGTTCTTACATTTTATACAATCCTGTTTGTTCACCGTGAGCTCCCAAGCAGCTCATTAAGAACTCCCAGTTCCTCGGATAAAGGGACTGAGCTCTGCAGAACTGAGGGGGAGTACAATCAGCCATTGGGCACAAGTTCACTCTGCAGACTTGGCACTCACTAAAGAGAGAACCAAGCTGGAGTCTGTTTGTGAGAGAGCTGCATGGACTTCAATGAGCCACTGTCAACAGCTAGCTGACAATGGCACACACATCTGATTATGCAAGTCCTACACAGGCCCACAATTTATCCAAATGTTTAAACATCTTCATCTTAACACATCTCCGTTTTCTATTCTACCAACAAAAGGAGATTGTGTTATCAAATTCAGCCATTGTTAAAGTTTTCTCATCTGGAAATTGAGAGCAAACTTCTGCCATTTAATTGGTATGTTTAGTCAGATATGTTTTCTTGATGTGCAGAGGTACAAGAGAAAATACCACAATTGATAAGAGTCCCATCCTATAATGCACCAACTTCCTGTTCCTTGGCAAAAGGCCTACCACAGGGTCACTAAATATTTATTTTAAAATGTAAAGTTTTTAAGACATACTAGGAGTGTTTATTAGGTAAATTGGACTGACCACATGCCCTCTTTGGCTGAGCTAAATATGACCTCCAGTTGGATATCTGCCAAAGAAGGTGTTATTGTAAACAAGATTACAGAGAGAGTTTAAGCGTCCACTTCCCACCATTTGAACCTCCTGAACGTGTCCCATCACCATCAATCTCTCAACCGAATTTCTAAAGAGCTACCCACCTTTATTTAGATTCTGATGAAATGTGCCTCAAATGCAACAATCCATGCTATCTGTATACAGAGGACAACATGTCTGTCCTAATTACAATGCTGCCTACCTAGAACAAATACATTAAGCTGCAGCTTCTTTTGTCTTCCCTTTTTCTGTGAGAGCCTGTGTTGCTCTATAGGGCGTATAGCTGCTTTCAGTCAGTACTAAAAGCATTGGGTGCTTGTTGGAACAAGAAGACGGACCTCTGAATGGAATGCAGTGGAATGCTTCACAGAGGCAAGCTGCCTCCCTGGAAGCCCAATAGTTTACACCTGAAAAGGCCTCCTCAGTCATTATGATGTAATATTAAAAGCTACAGACGCCACGCAAAGGTCTGTGTGCAAATGTAACAAGTTGGAAGAATTACAAAACTATAAAATAAAAAAAATTCTTAGAAATTAAATTAAATCTATGTTTTTGTTTAACAGGCAGCCAACTAACGGCCATAATAAGTCATTACTAAGGTATATTCAGTTATTCAGCATCGCCCTAGCTAACATTACATGTACATTTGCAAGCTAACATCAGACAGGTAACCTAAGGTTATAGGTAGCAGATAAGAGGCTAGCTGGGGGAAGCATACATACTGTAACACAGTCTGAATACAGTCCTTTACGTTGTTTTTTCAGTCTCCATGTATTTCTCCTGTCTAATTTGACCGACCAAAGCAAGGTGTGTGAGCTAAAGATAGAAACGTATTACAAAGAGTACTACCATAATGCTAATCCCTGGCTGCTACTAGCTAAATGAGTTAAAGCCCGCAACAGGTGGCTACTGTCCCATGTACTATAGCATTAGCTTTGTTAGCCAACATAAATTAGCTCATACTAGTCGTTCTAGCTTAGAAAGATCACGTTTTATGGTGCATGGAGGATACTCACCTTTTCTAGTAACTTGTCAGCTCGTGTGGAAATGTATCCAAAAGGCAGGAGACGTGTTTACCCTGTATCTCGTTGACCTCTGATTACTTTTGACACTTGTCGCTGCTGTCCATCACAGGGAGAAAGCAAGGCGGAACTAGCTTCTCTAACTACCTTTTGACCCAAATAATGTCGTAAAAGTAACTTTCTGGAGCGGCCAAAAGAAATAAAGCACACAAGCATCGCCTAAACTTTACACCAAATGGATAGATAGCCGTTAAATATTGTATTTAACACTTCTTTGTTAACACTTTGAGTAATGTCAAAAAGTGTTGCACGTTAACTCTGTGGGAAGATTAAATAATGTTGCGCATGCGCATTTCTTGGCAGGATGGCTGCTCCCCCACCTGGAGAAAAAAAATCTGAAAACAAACCACAGACGAACAGCAGGAACCTTGTGATCAACTGCGTAATAAAAGACATTTTTTGGTTACGGTTTGGTAAAGATTTTGGCCATGGCAAATATACTCATAGATGGTTAAGTTGTGGTTAACACTTTGGTTAGAGGTAGGGGAAGACAGTCCTTATGCTTACAGTCAGGCGGTTCCATAAGGTTTGTCCCACCATATATATGTATATATGTGTATATATATGGGCCTGTATATAAGTTAAGTTGGCTTATTCAATCCAATAAAGAGAAAGATTTATATTTCTTTTTTCTAATTATTATTTTAGCACATCCTTAATGAGTATGCCACACTGCATTTTACTAAAATAAAGCTTGTGTATGTGACAAATAAATCCCTTTAATCTTTGCGCATGAATATTCAATTCAAAGAAATTAAATAGTCTCTTTATGAATCTGACTTGCCAGTTATCCCAAGGTGCAATACAATCTCTGAAACGAGAACAGTCGCGCAAGCAATATAATCAGATTTTTTTTGCAAACACTGAAATGGACAAAGGTGTTGACTTCTTCATACAGTTGTTACTGTATGTCCTGTGTTTAACTCTGAAAAGTTGAGTTGCATTTAACTGAAATATGTCTAATTCAACTCTGATCTCTTTGAAACCTAAGCATACACCTTTTCATTTTTCCTGCAGAAGGTGCAGCAATCAGAAGTCTGAATATTGTGATCTCTTCTGGCCATTTGTTGAACTACATGAGCACAGTGCATGCTTTTGTAGACTGCACACCACAGATCAGTGGCTCAGGTTTGTCTGCCACCTACTGGACTAGTAAAGACTAAACATGTCACTGAGTGTAGACATAAAGGTGCAGGCGAGTCTGGAAGCAAGCAATTTAAGAATCCTCTGAACAAAGACGCTCCTCCCAGATTAATCACAACCACAGCAATGGATTTCTTTACTCTTTGCTTAGCTCCTGTGCTGTTCAGTTGGCTTTTCTTAATCAATCTCAAACAAAGAAGAAGAAAAGAAAGAAATGTATATTTTTCCAGACACTCCTCTAATGTCTGCAGTTATCCGAGAACAAGGCATCGATGCCAGAGTTGATACGGTAGCAGTTCAATTCATGTCACTGCGATAAAATGTGTGTGCCTTTTGTTTGCCTGGCATTAGGAAGTAAACACACCATACAGCGCTGTCTGCTGTGAGAATAGCTACCACAGCCGTTCCCAGTCTGCAGTTGTTTTTTCTGCTGAGGAGCTCTCCATGAGAGGAACTGTTGGGTATAAAGGAAAAGTCAGACAAAAAGCAAGCCTGCCTGTGACCTTTAGGTGGGGCCGGTCTAGTCTTATTGTATTTAATGATGTGTTTTTACAGGGTCACTGATCGAGGCCCAGTGGAGGTTTATGGGACAGATCTTTTATTGTTAAAGAGTGGTGATACAGCTGTTGACAGCAACACTAAACAACATTTATAGGCCAACATAGGTCCATCAAATATAATGAACTTATCATGTCCCAGCAATGCAGAATATCAGATATCACATAACTCTTATCATGTACTCTGTGCGCGTTCCCAAAAGAGAACTGATTTTAAGTCTCTCTTTATTATTTTTGAACTTTTAAGCATTTATATGCTTATAAAAGTGTGCTTTCAAATCACCTATTAAGTTTTCCACTTGTATAAAAGTGTGAGGTAGTGTGAGTGTCAGTGTAAGGGGCCCAAGACTGCAACCCATTGTATTATTCTTGTCAATTATGTTTCTATTTCTTTTTATAACTTTCTGAATGGACTCTTTTTGCATTGTAAAATCACAAGTTTGATAATATTATTGCTACTATTACCAGGTGGTCTTTTTTAGAGCAGCACTTTCTAACAGGCTTTTTTAAGTTGTTACTGACATAAAAGCAACAGAGATAAACAATTACAAAATTGTTAGAAAAAATACATACCAACGTTAATCAGCAGCAACAAAAACCACACCAAAACAGACTAAATCAAACTTGTTAATTCCTCATATCAACATTAACACTTTACATACATTGTGAAACATAACACAGCATAGATCATTAGAAAAGAACAAGACAAGGAAAGGAATTCAGTTCTATAATCAATTGAATGGTATTATATAGAAAACCTATCACAGGTGAAAATATATGCCATCCATGTGTCTTACACAATGTTGCACTATAATTAAATGTACACTTCTTGTCAACTTCATACATCCACGTACTGGTAAAAAAAAACACACCATAAAACCCTTCATGAACTGCTTTCTACATGCTGAAATGTCCCTGTCTGGTTGCTGCTGCTGGACAAACTAAATATCTTGAAAGATTTGCATATTTAAACACAAAACTGGACACAAAACATAGATTATGCAATTGCTGTACATGACATGGCACATGCTAACTGCGACTCTGCAGCATCATTTAAGTTCTGGGGAACAGAATAAATCTCACCGCCTCATAGAGGTGGTGACAGTCAACTCACTGCTCTGCAGGGAGGCATATTATATTAATATTCTTGACACTTTTCGGCCTAAATGAAGGACTGACCTTAACAGTTCCCAAAGTGCTTTGCAAATTCAGATTCTCATTCACCCATTCACACACCGATGGGGATGGAGCTGCCATGGAAGGTGCTGGCCTCCATCCGGAGCAACTTAGGGTTCAGTGTCTTTACCAAGGACACTGGACAAAAGGAGCCAGGGACTGAACAGCCAACCCTGGTCATCCTAAGCCACAGGCTCTATCTCCTGAGCCACAGCTGCCGATATATCTGTGCTGTTTTGTTTCTGATGTGATAATAGTGAATGAGCTGTGGTAGTTGGACATCGGCTAGGGCACCTCCCAGCGTCGTGTGCATTATCCAGTAGGTTTGAAATTCTGTTCAACCAACTATCAAATGACAGTACCTATTGTAGGTGGACTATACAGTCAGGTCCATAAGTATTGGGACATCGACACAATTCTCATCTTTTCATCACCACAATAGATTTGAAATGAAACGAACAAGATGTGCTTAAGCTGCAGACTTTTAGCTTTAATTATTTACATCCAAATCAGGTGAACGGTGGAGGAATTTCAACAGTTCTATATGTGCCTCCCACTTTTTAAGGGACCAAAAGTAATAGGACAATCCAGTCAAGAGCTATTTCATGGACAGGTGTGGGCTATTCCCTCATTATTTCGTCATCAGTTAAGCAGGTAAAAGGTCTGGAGTTTATTCCAGGTGTGACATTTGCATTTGGAATCTGTTGCTGTCAATTCTCAATATGAGATCCAAAGAGCTTTCGCTATCAGTGAAGCAAGCCATCATTAGGCTGAAAAATCCAAACAAACCCATCAGAGAGATGCAAAAACACTCGGTGTGGCCAAATCAACTGTATGGAACATTCTTAAAAAGAAAGAACGCACCGGTGAGCTCAGCAACTCCAAAAGACCCGGAAGACCACGGAAAACAACTGTGGTGGATGACAGACGAATTCTTTCCCTGGTGAAGAAAAACCCCTTCACAACAGTTGGCCAGATCAAGAATACTCTCCAGGAGGAAGGTGTATGTGTGTCAAAGTCAACAATCAAGAGAAGACTTCACCAGAGTGAATACAGAGGGTTCACCACAAGATGGAAACCATTGGTGAGCCTCAAAAACAGGAA